>WEKY01030904.1:144563-191170 GCA_013390045.1 Picathartes gymnocephalus
GTTTGTTTTTTTTTTTTTGGTTAATCTGAGTCAAAATATAAGTTCACAAAGCGAGCTTAAATGTGATGAAGTATGGGATCAAGATATGGTAGTCAGCAATGAAAATGAAAATAACTTCCAAGTTATTTCCATTAAAAAAAACCTCAGGATGGTGGATGGATCTTCTCCTGTTTGAAAATATAAGATCTTGCATGCCTCTGCAAAATGGACAGAATTTGGCTTCTAGAATTTCAGTACTTTGACAAAGCCTTAAAAAAAGCTGGAAATGAGGGAGTCCTTGCCCTAAACGTCAGCAACTTGGCAAGGCTTTGGATAGCTGGCATTAGCATCAATGCTAGTATTCAGCTGACATCCTTGTTCAATGTATCTTTCTTACTGCAACTGGCAGGGGACAAGGGCTATTGTGACTGCAACTTTGAAAGCAATATTTAATTAAGTAATTTGATGTGCTCATTGGAAAACTGCAAATCATTGTGATGTGGCCGTTTATTCCCCCTTTATTAAAGGCTCTTGAAGGAGTGCTCTTTGCATTCAATAAAGTTTTATCTTTACAGTAAGTACTTAGTGTTTTGCATGCTTCAGCTTGATGCTCAGTGGGTATTAGGGGCAGAGTTTTTCCTTTAAATATCTTCATTCTCTACCTACACTTTCAGGAAGAAGTAAATTTGATGCTGTTTGACTTGTGCTGAGCATGCAAATCATCCTTTTTTATTAAAGGAGGATATGTTCAGTTCTGCTAAAGGAGCGAATAAATAAAAAAAATAACATTTCAGTGAGCTGCTTCCCTCTGCTTCCAAAGATAATTTTATACTGTGCTTATGGAAGTTAAAAGGAGACATTTGTTGATGTTTTGGAGGGGAAAGCAGCTTGTGCAGGGAGATATAATCATTATCCTTTGCTTGGGACTCCCAGAGAAGAGGGAGAAACCAAGATGTGAACACTAAAGGGTTAAGGACAACATTGAGACCAATTTGTCTATTGTTTCTCTGTTAATATCTTTCACCAACTTACCACTTAGCACCTTTTCCAAGTAGTCTCCATATAGCAACGAATGGCACCATAGATGAACCAGATGCAATCTCATGTTTTCTTTTCATAAGCATTTGTAAATTTGTCAAAAGGAAAGTAAGGGAAATAGGAGAAAAATGTTTATTTTGTAGAAGCTGTACCAATGAGCATTGAGAATAGGGGGCTCTTTTTGCTGTAACCCCCTGTTCTACCTGATGGGCCTCCGCAGTTCTGCATATAATTTGGTTTCCTCAAAGGAGTTGTTCCGTGTCATTGAAATGATCCTAGGTTCTCTTCACATCACTCTTGAGGATCCTGAGCTTGTGTTCTGAATATTTAGAGCGTGTTGTCGAACATTAGGTCCAAAACTGGACTCTGTTATGCTCCACCTTTAGTTTGCTGCTAATTGTCATCTCTCTGTTTAATTCCATAACACGGTTTTCCTCAATGACATATCTGCATGTAATTGCTACATGCATGGTTTTTCTGTCTTCAGCAATGGCATAAACGCACAGAATGAGTTTTTTTCCCAGCAGTGTTGCTCAAAGTCCTTAAATGTAAATCTTTTCTTTACTAGGTAAGTTCGTTACTTTTCCTTAAAACAAATCTATTGATTTTCTTTTTATTTTCCTTTTTATTTTTGTCTCTAGGCTTCTTTCAGTTGCAGCTGACTTTAAAAGATGGAAAGCATTTCTCTTTCTTTACATGTAAAACAACCATATGCTTTATTTGAACATAGGTTATTTCAGTTAAAAAAAACCCCCAAAAACCAACAGCCAAATACGAAGTAAAAAATCCATCCCACCCCCCCAAATTAGAAAAACAAAGTCTCTGCAAGAGTAGATAGTTTGTATCTCTTTTCTTGCTGTTGAATGTATGATAAACATAAAATGCCAACTGTCGTTATAATAGAAGGTTTTTATAAGCGTGAAGCATTGTTGTGAGAATTACTTATTTTCCTTTAATGAGTTTAATAACTTATGAAATTTTCACTGAGATGCAGAGTAGGCTCTCATATAATGACTGAGTGCTTGCCAGCAGTCCAGGCAGAACTTCTGGAGACTGGTTACAGGAAAAAGTCATCCTCCACCATTCAACCTTCCCAACTGTAGCAAAGGCTCCCCAAAATGCATTTAAAACAGCTGTTCTTTTGTAGCAGCAATTACTGTTGTTGTTACAAGGAATTTAGATGATCACAAATGGGAGGAAAATCAGTTTAAAAATTGTAAATCCTTGTTGCCACTCATTTCTGAGTACAGGAGCCTTGAATGAATGGAATTAACTTCTGTTTCTTTAGAAAATACAATTGGTGGAATGTTTTACCACCAAGATGCAGAAGATCTTGTTAGTAAAAGCAAAATCAACATCAATTCCTTCCTGTAAATTGCACAACAATTATATTCCAAGTTTTTCCCATCTCATTTGATGACCTGCATATATGTGCATGCATGAGGGCTGGTTAGCCTATTTAAATGGTAATGGCAAGATCTGGGAAGTATATTGCCTCATGTATAAGACTTTTTGAGAACTTCTATCACCTCTTTGGCCAGTAGTGAACTTTGCCATATGATGTTAGTGGACCAAGACATTGCTAGCCAGTCTTGCTAGCCACTGGAAATTTACCAAAAAGTCAGTATGAATTTCTAGTTGAAGTTGGTTTGTGATATCTGTGGCTCTTTGCTGAACAGGAGAAGAAAAGCTTATGCTCAGACAGATTTCCTTGACTTTTGAAGAACATCTTGTCTCCTTATCTTTTGCAAACCGTGCTGTAAACACTTCTTTAACTACTTCCAGAGCTCATTTCCACAAGCACAACATTTGGCTAGGCGGCTCGATTACCGGCAGAACAGAGGGAAGCAGCGTTACACGGTCACTTTGTGGCCTGTGTTAGGCTCTGTCACCGTGCAGCCAGTGTTTACAGGATGCCACAGTTAACGCTGCCCAGATGCTCCGTCTGTGGGAAGCCCAGGAGCCAGGCAGGGAGCGCCGGTGTTTTCCCAAGCCGGCTGCCTCATCCGAGGCCTGGCCTGTTCGCGCCGGCGGGGTCAGCCCGGGCAGGAGATAGCACTGCCCAAGAGGTGGAAGTTTGTGTTGTTTAGGCCATTTACAGTTTCTCAGCAAACATTTTAGAACAAAGTGGTGGGGTTTCTGTGGCAGCTTGCGAACCTAAGAGCATTTTTCAACATAAGGCTTTGGTAGGAATACTGCCTCTACCTACGAGGACATTTTACGTAGCTGCTAACAAAGCATGTGGACTTTGCGGGAGCTGCATGCTTTGCTCTGGTCATTACTTTTTGTGTTTGGGTGTACGTTTTTTCCAATTTTTCCATTTCCCATATATGTTGATGACTACTAAAGTCAATCAGCTTTCTTAGGATGGCTTGCTCTTCACAGAACACACAAAATAAGATTTTTTTTCCTTGTTTTTGTGGCAGACTTTAGATTGTGTGTATCACGTCCATATGTTAACTAATCTTAGGAACTGAAGAAGCGAAACTTTTCAACCATGCTGAGGGGATATTTGAAGCAGAATACACAATCTAAATACATAGTGTCATTATAGAATAATGCAATAATATATTAGTGAAAAGAGTCAATATTTTTCTTAAAATAAATACTTCAGAAACAGTCACATTCCTCCATACCTGGAATGTAAGAAAATGTGAATAATTTGTAGCAACTTTATTTGTTTTCCACTAACTGTGTACAAGACACAGAAATCTCTGGCCTATACAACCATTTAAAATTATGTACCTGTTTTTATGGGTTTAAAAAGTATTTAAATTTCATAATGTATTTTTTTAAAACTTTTTTTAAACGGGTTATTTTGTTGAATATTTTATTTAAGAATTTGTTGTTGTTGTTTTTGTTTGTTTCCTGAGGAAATAATATATTTTTCCTGAATATTCTTCCCTTCTTAGACAAGAAACTTTTGTGTACAACACAAAAATGACCCTGTTACCTACTATGATTTTTAAGTGTGTGAGTAAAGTTTTTTTTTTCTTTTAAGCGCTGGAGGTAGCGTTCTTTTAACTGCTTCATATCCACATTCCAAAACCTATTTAAAAACCCCAGTCTAAAGTCCAGCTGACAATGAACTCTATTTTCAGCTAAAATTCCCTCCTCCCCCACTTCGCCATACACTGTTTCTGCTGCTGGTCCACTTGTGATAAAGAGCAAAACTGTTGTTTGGCTGACATGCAGAAGGAGTTGTTTATCAAAAGAAGGCTATTCTAGGAGGATACGCTCTTTAAACAGAACAATGGGGATTTTGAAGATAACCAAATCAGTACTACATAGGTGTTAGATCTGTTTTAAATTGTTTCTGTGTTGGAAAGTAGGAGGGGGCCCTGGTATTTGGCTTTGAAACCCTGGCTTGCAAGTGTGAAATGGCTAAATCCAAATTAGCTGCCAACTGTGCTTTGTACTGCAGTTCATGCTTGTCTGTAGGGCCTGAGCACAGCACCTGAGGAGCACAGGCTGGAGTTGCAGGGAAAGGGACCCTAGAAAATCCAATTTCATTTTGTGATCCAGGTGTACCTTGCACTTCACCTAGGTTGGTTTGTTTTGTTTTTTTATCCACCCTTGGTGATGCCTAGTTGAAGCAGCAGTACCTAAAAACAATCCTACAGGCAGACTCATCTTTGGCTAGTTAGGTCAGGTTATAGGCACATCCCCATCCTTCTGATATAAATTAATTGGTTTCTGGACACGAGAGAAGTATCAATTGCTGATAAGTGGGAAGAGAAACCAGGAGCTCTCAGGGGAAACAGTTCAGTACAAAAGCTCAGCAGACACGTGTGAAGTGTTTTTGTGTGCTCACGCCTTCTGCAGAGAGAAAATCTCACCAAGAATAAAGGTGACCTTCAAAGGCAAGGGAGAGGAACATTACATGTCCTGTCAAGCTCGTGGATGACTGTTTCTATACTTTCTGAGCTGTGACAATCCCTAATTTTCTCTAATGAAAGCTTTTCTTCAAATATTTTCTCATATTATTGTTATTTTGGAATGTCACCAGGTACAACTGAAAATCCCCCTTCCTCCCTTACTTGTAGTGGCCTTTCATGGTACATTTAAAAATCTCTTCCCAAAATTAAGAAAGTGAAGATTCCCTATAAGTAAAGAAGTATGAACTCTGTTCCCTGCCCCCCAGCAACGCCTCTAAACACGAAAAGAAAAGGAGCAGAAAACTTTCTTCTTCTCTCGTGCTGACCATATGCAAGTGATTTATTTAAGGTTGAACAGTGAATTGTTTGAAAGAGAGGGATGATTGTCTCTGCTGGCCACCTGATTAAAGCCCAGCCTAAATAAGTTTGGAAATTTGCAGGTGGTTCAGAAGAACATCTGGGAATGCCCACTCTTCCAGAAATATCTATTTTGATTAATTACAGAAGGGGAGAGATCTTTTTTATTCACCTGGTAGACATCTCCTGCCTCCAAAATTCAGAATTAAATTCTTTTTTCAGCTGTAAGTTTCCCACCTTCTACCTCCTTCAATACAAATGCAAGCTTAAATTCTTTTAAGTGTGAAAAGGGCACTTTAGTGACCCCTGCCTAACATCACTGACACTGTTTGGCATCCTCACCTAAAGCCTGGATTTATTTTCTTAAAGATTCCCACTAGGTAAACCCCATGGTAAAACTAACCCTTGACAGCTCTTGCTGTTTTAACCGTCACATTTTAGAGCCAAGTGTGATGATGTGGAGGTGAGGAGGGGCAGTTTGTTTATGCCAGAGCCAGCCTTGCTGTTTGTTTTTTATTCTGTCCTGAAGTGATGCATTTTCAGAAGTTTTATCACACAACCAGGAAGAAAAAGTGACTCCATGGTTATTCAGACAGGCGTAGGGATGTGCTTTGTGCAGCAAGGTAAGGGGTGTAGCCCGATTATTGCAGTAAATTTTGACAGAGACAGCGCTGTAAAGAGTGGCAAATAATGAACCCTTTCCTGTGCTTGCTCAGAGTCATTGCATAGCAAGGGGCACAAGGATATCTCAGCCAACAGTGACAACCCTGTAGTTTCCTGTGTTGTTCAGTCCTCTGGGAACTTTGTGCCGTGCTCTGATGTTAAGTTTGCAGACTGCTTCATAGGTATGTTGCCTGAGATTTAAACTTATTAAACTAAAATGATCCTCTTTTAACTGAAACGGATTCCTAAAGAGGGTTGGGGTTTAAATTAGAGTATCCCAGTACAGACTTAGAGGCCTATTGTTTACCTGTATGTTTGAAAATGCTGCCCTTGACTTTTTAATTTTTTTAATCCAATCTAAGTCAAGAAACCATACCTCCATTCGGCTGTGTGTTTTTTTGGCTTTGTTCTAGTAACTCTTGAGAAGAAGCGTTGTTCCTGATTATGACAATAGCTCATATACATTGACAGAGGTGTGGAAACCAGGTTTTATAACAACGTAAAGGGTAGAAACCCAACTTAAGAGGAAATACATCCTCATACTTGAAATATCAAAAAAATTAGTGGAGGAAACAGTTATAACTTGCAGTGCTGCTGGAGTCCTGTGAACAATTCTCTGTTTTGTGAGTACTCACATCTGAAATTTTTTCGGTGTTGAGCTCCAAACATCAACTGCTGCTGCTTGAACTCTGGTCTTGCTTTAATGATTGGTTCTTTGCTCTCACTGCTGTGCTGGATGGAGCCTTTGGAGACTATCACAATGTAAATAAATACAATCTGGTTTTTTCTAACCTGTTTAAAAAAAGTAAGTTGTATGTGTCAAAGAAGGGGAAAAGCTGTTAAGGATTCATTTGCATGCCTTTGAGATGCAGGAGGTACAGGAAGCAACGGGTTTAGGGGGAGGGCTAGCAAAGTCATTCCATAGGGGTATAACAATAGGGAAACATATAGAGTGGTTAGATGCTGTTAGATTAGATTAGTGCAGATTTATTTGGCAAGTGGTGTTTATTTTTCTGTTAATCATATAGAGGTACTTAAAACTTGAAGAAAAGGTCTTATTCCACAAATCATTGTGGAGAATGGTTAGTTTCATGGGTGGGTGGTGGTTTTTTGTTTTTCTTTTTTTTTTTAATCCTTCATAGGAAGAAATTCCAATTTTTTTTTTAATATTCTTCTTTTAGTTAGAAATGCTAGACTAGAACTAGAAAATGAAAGTGGCAGTAAAGTAGTACAGTAGTTCAGGTATACTGAATTTCTCTGCTGCCGTGATTGTCCTTAGGCTGGATTTTTGTTCATCTTTTGCATTCGTGATATTTTTTTCCTGCCTTTGCCTGTGTTATTATAATCTTAAATGTGGTGAAATATGCTGGTTCATACCAAATTTTATATTTCAACAAAGGAGAGCAAATAGAAAGACCAAATGAATTCACAGTTGACTAGAGTTAATTTTATGCAGTTACTAGCTTACGTCAGTGGTTTCTCTGCCATTTAGCTGTTTGAAACTAAAATAGGAGGCATAGTACGGCCTGAAATGGAGAGAAAGGCTGGAATTTCAGAGGGACAGCCTCTTCACACCATTGCCAAATCACCTCTCATATACTTTGCATCTGTAGTTATAAAATAGGACACAGGTCTGATGGCTGCTGACAACCCTCCTCAATATTTGTGCTTTCCCTTCAAAGATTTTATTTGCTGTAAACATTTTCTTGATGAAATTTGCCGTGAGGGAGAAAGCTGATGTAAGGCGTGGCCATGGAGCATCACAAAGCTGGACCAAGCACCCTGAGAAGGAGCTCCCCACCTCTGGAGTGCACCTCCTGCTGCTCACAAGGCTCTCAGGAGAGCCTGGCTCACAGCAGCCACCCTGGCTGCAGGAGGGCAATGCTTGTAGCCACTGAGAACCTCTCCCAGCGGCACTTTTCTGCACTAGGCAACCGCTGCTCCTCACCCTCTTCCCCTACTTGCTTCTGGTACCACACTCTTACTCCTCTTTTCTCCTGGTTTAGCTGCTTTTTTCTCTCTGAAGACTATGCAGATGCATAATTCTCTGTTGTTTACAATCTCTCTTAATCCTGCTGTGAGGGAGAGCTTCTCCCAGTGCTTTTCTCCCTTGTAATGCAAGTAGAATCACCATTAACCTTATCTAAAAAGCTGATGGTTGCTCACTGGAGCTTCTCCTGACCTCCAGCCCCGTCCTGCCCTTTCTCTCTGTCAGGTACCATTCTTTAATATGCACCTTCAGTGGAAAAACAGAAAATGGGTTTCTACTCAAAATGAGTAGAAAGGGACTTGTATGATCTATGGCAAATACATGTGTTTGCCACTACATTATTTTATTAGCATAGCTTTTTCCTGAGTGCCAAATGCTGGCCTATTTGCCCATATTGGGTGACTGTTCTACTTTCTCTTTTTTAATTTCCAAGGCAAATTTGAGCTATCTACTAAGTAGATAACTGTGTGTTGACTAGTACTTTCTGTACTCTCTGACTTTAGTTAAACTGTGGGATGGATTTGTATTTTTCAGCATTTCCTTTGACCCACTTTTCTGAATTAGTTTCCACTGTCCCTGAAAAAGACTGTTCTGCCTCCCTTCTGGTTTTCCTATTTGCTTTTGTTTGCTGAAATATTTATTAAAAAGTAGCAGCAAGTAAAAACTATGGGCAAAAATATAAGTGGAGGAAATGTCGTTGGCTGGACAATATAGAAGCTCAGATTTGGTGACCTTGGTTTTCAGATGTATTTTCCTTAATTCTTAACGGAATGCAGTTATCAAGTTTTATTTTTCTTTGCTTGATTGAGCTATTTACTTTAGGCTAGCTGAAGATAAATCCTTTTCTTGTTCAGTTTTTACTTTCTTGATGCTCATGATGATATCATTATATTTGCATTTTCAACAATCACGTAGTGTTCCATAGTAGAAGTTTTGCCTGGTAATAAACTAGTGAACTCCCTCTCTCTGAATTTTTTTGAGGGCAGAAATGGTACACTTTAAATTATTTTAAAGAAAGAAGAAAGGAAAATGAGATGAATACTCTCCCTGTCCTTTCATAGTTATCTCTTAAACATGTGGTACAGTGTTGGAAGCTGAGTAATCCTCACCTTCACAGCTCTGCCAGCCAGAGTGTTTCATGTGAGAAATGGTGTTTTGCTGACGCAGGGCCCTGCTTACTCCAGTGGGTTTCTCTTTGTGCTTATTGAGATGCCAGCAAATCTACTGCATAGGTCATGCAGAGGGAAATTAATTTGGTGCCATCTCATTTCAGCTCCTGCTTATCCTTATCATGTGCCTGTTCCCTCCTCCAGAGGCTGGCAGGGGCTCAGCGGAGTGGCCTGTGACAGGAATAGCTGGGAGAGTGGCTTCGAGCACCCTGCCTGCCTCCCCTGCCCTGAGGGAGCTGGCTGGCTGCACGCCTGCCCTTGCCACCTGTGCCAGCCTTGTCCCACTCCCTCTTCTCTCATGCTCTCAGTGTTCATTTAAATAAGATAATCTTGAAAATGTAGCATGGAAACTTCAGAGGACAACTTTAGGCAGGGTTTCTGTATTAGACACCAGATCCTGCTTGCCTCTGTTCAGATATAGCTGCTCTGAGTTTACCTTAGCTGCAGGGAAGTGCCTAGAATTACAAATGTGACCCAGAGGAACAGGGCTTGCCTGTGGTGTTTGGAAGGGTGGCACGAGGAGGGTGCACGGGATGGTTGTGTCAGGGTTTGATGTCTTGGGGCTACCTGGAGCTGTGTCAGTGCAAACCATATGTAGGAGGCTGGGACAAGTGTGGTGAAAGCCACAAGAGAAGATCCTCCCTCCTCAGTGTGATGCACCTATACCAGGACTTTGTGGTATTGCAGCTGTGTAAATGTGGTTCAAGCATTGTAAAACAAACCCCTTCCAGATAAATCTCCTCTTGAAAATTCTTCATTGTTTCAGTATTCCCACACCTCCCAGCCTCAAATGCCTTACCTAACACTATAGACAAAGCATAATAAATCTTGCCCTCATTTTAAAATCTTCCGTTGCGCACACCCCCTGCACTATGCAGACCATGGCATTCCTTCTGTATTATTTTCCTGCTTTCAAGGTATATCTACTGTTTAGCACTCTCCTCATTCACACCATTACTCAAAACTGACGTCTTTCTCTGTTTCATGTGAATCTGACAGTGTGAAATCTGTGCACCAGTAACCACCTGCTGTTTTCTCTATAATTACTAGTAAGCAAGTCCACTGTAAGTATGTGTGTCCCCACTTTGGATGCCAAAAAGACATTGATAGCTTCTGAGTCAATCATCTGTTGGTCTGACATGAAAAAAATACCTCTCACTTGAGTTGGAACCTTGTCTTTCTCTTGTCTCTTTACTGTTTGAGATTTCTGCTGTAGCTATGATAGTTTGGATATTGAAACACTGTTGGGGGCCATATGGAGATACCCGAACTTGTCCTAATCCTAGGTTTGAAAATAGCTTAATTTCATACAGCTAGCTAGTTTTGAAAGTGTTCAAAGTCTACACATGCCTGGATAAACTTTAGAGGACCTCTCTTAGCTCTTATTTTAGCAGTATATTTCACTGGTTATGCTAGTGACCTTTTTTCAGTACAAGAATTCATGTTAATTCATGGCAACCTAGAGCATTATAAACGTCTTGACTGGTCTGGTTTTTGGGGGCTTTGAAATGTAATCAAAGGTGGATTTATCTGATACTAAGAGATTAAACAGTTACCAGCTTTAAGTTTCCTCCCTTATTTTTGTAGGAGATTACTGCCAGAGTAAACTGAAATCGGAGGTGGTTTATGATCATGCTGCAGCCTGTACACTACACTTGCTCAGGAGTTTATCCAGGAAGATCAGCTGATCCTGCTGCAGGATGGTGACCTCTGGCAGAGATGCAGGACAGAGACAGCTGCTTTGCTCTCCTAGCTAAACCTGCTTAAGGCAGTGGGTGGGAGTTGTTAATACCATTATTTGTTTAATTGTAGGGCTAATAGGTTTGTGTGCCCATGCAGTTTATTACAATAGAATACATTAAACAGAAGCAGAGAAAAAACTGAATGTGCTACTTGGGGAGCTTGTTTCCAATTGTTATTCCTTTTTATTAGTGAGATACTAAAAGGAAAAGTAACCAGAAGCATACTCTGCTTTAAACTCTCTAGTAAAAAGACAGTTCACCCTAAAATGTCTGGTGCCATGGGGGTGTGCAGTGCTTTTAGGAATACACAGCAAGGGTGAATTTTTAACTAGCCTGATCTCCTTATTTTCCTCCAAGTATAGACAGGCTTAGTTTTCTCAATCTTGGTACTTGCGAAGAGGTAGCCAAAGATGTTCTGGGAATTATTTGCTCAGGAAGTCTGCTAGAAAACTGGGAATCCAAAAGTTATTTCTGTTTTGATAGAGGATAAAATTTTTAATGATGATAGCCTTATGGAAGTGCAACTTTTTCCCTTTCCCACTCCCCTCGTAATACCCTTAATAAACAAAATAGAGATAAAACAAACACTTCACAAGCTACCACAGGGACCACAGTGGTATTTTGTGAGGTGCTGTGGGAGCTCTCTCCTACTCTAGGCCCACTGCAAATCTGCAAGTGATGGTCCTCTCAGGAAAGAAGCTGAGGGCACTTGGCAGTGGAAAGTATCTTGCCCATAGTGGAGATGGTGAGAGAATTGGCAATGAGGAGGTGACTAGTCATTCTGCAAGGCCTGGTCTGGGGCCAGTTTTCGTTTTCATCTTGTTCTCTTTCTGTTTTTCTTTCTCTCTCGCTTTTGTTATTTATACCAATGAGCAAATGTTGCTTATTTTTAGCAGCCTTTCCATTTTGCTCCGGCACTGATCCTAAGTAATGGAATGCCTGTGGCCCTCCCTCAGGCACCATTCCACCTCTAATAAGAGCAAACAAATGCAAGCTTTGGTGTAGGGAGTTATTGATTTGCTTCCAGGCAAGTAGGTGTGTGTGATAGATATAAAAGGTGCCCATGCATACCATGTATTAGCCCTCCAACATCTTATGAAATGGCCTGGCATAATCTGCCTTGGGCTCTTGGTGTGAGATATTGTGTTGTGCATCTCCATAAAGAAGCCTTGCAACTTGGTTATTTTAGAGGCTATAAACCTCCCCTTAAGAGTGCAGACACCCCAAATACGAACACCCATTTCCACTAATAGAGCAAAAGCAAGGTCCTCCCTTGAGCGCAGACAGTTTCAGTTCTGGGAAGCAGAAGGACCAATTAATAGAAGCAGAGGTAAGAGTTACGTAGATATGGGTAGATGCTGTAAGCCCCATTTTTTCCTTTTCTAATTTAGATCTTAAATCTAAATTTTATTGCAGAGATGCTAACACTAGGGATAATGGAGTCCTGAGAAAAAGAGTTATGGGAGGGCTTCCACTGAGGTGTGGATGTCCAGGGAGTCCTGCCACACAGATTAGCAGCTGGCAAGCCACATCTCCCATTGAGTGTCCTAGCAGCTTTATGTCTTCTTTGTAACAACTGTAGACACTACCCCTTGTCTAAACCCCTTTAGGCTGGGAAAAACAATATAAAGAAGGGTGTATCCAATCTGAGACAACAGAGCTTATTCTTTCCTAGCCTTACTCAAAGCATATCCTAAAGAACTTCAGAACCAAGAAGGAGCATCTACATATTTAAACTGCAAGGAAGGAGAAGCAGAGTTTTAGGTCTTGCCCATCCATGCTAGTCCTGCATCCCCTGAAGGTACAAGAGATTTGCTGGGAGAACGAGTGCCTTTGGTCACTGTTGCCTACTTTTCATCAACAGCGCTTGTCTTTCCTTGACACATTTGGATTGCTCTCGGTGAGGTGATTTCTAGCTTGTGCCTATTTCAGTTCCAGCTGGAAGGAAAGCAGGTGAGGAGGTTGTCCCATACGCTCAGTGTTCCTGAGATCCCACCCAGCCTATAGGTACAGCTGCATAATGCTTGCCTCTCTCAGTAGGGTCTGGCTTAGTTTAAACACTTCCTGTAGGTTTTTGTCTTTTCAATTTTCAGGCTTGACTCATTTTGATAGGGTTAGGAGCCTACTTATGTGCATGGTTATGCTGGCAGAGGAAAGTAACTTTCTGCTAATGGACCGAGAAGAGAGACTGGGGAAATATTGCTCAGGCACAGCCAGAGCAACCAGTGGTCCTGTGCTTAATTTACTAATTTACTTCCATGTCTATAGAAGTATTGTCACTTTTGCCATTGACTGCAATTGAAGTATATTGGAGATGGGGAGGAGAAGAAACCTTGTTTAGGTAACAAAGGAATGCTGCCTTTGAGAGGGACCTAAATACCTTTCCCACCCACCATAGGTCTTTGTAGTCTTTCTACCCTTTCCTCTGCTCCAGTTACTGATGGTTTTATCTGTACTCTGGCATATCTCTCAGCTGAAGCAAGTCCTCTCTGTGCCAAGTCCCTGTTTTGGTACAGTCATTCAAGATCCAGCTCTTATTAACTATCCTGAACCTGGTGGTGGAAGGGAGGAAGGTGTCTATTCTGAAGCTACTCTTTTAAATTTAGCTGTATTTTTGAGCTATGATCTGCACGCCTCTGCTCCCAAATTAATATAATTGCAGCACAGTTGTCCAGGGCTTATTTTTCATTAAATGACTCTTATAACTGGTATTCCCATTAATGACTATCTTAGTCTGAAATGCAGCAAGACCTTTAAAATGAGTGGGATATGATACCCACCTCAAATAAATACAGTGCTGCATCAGTAGATGTTTCCATATTTTCAGGTAAGCAGGCTGGTGTTGGGGAAAAAGGTTAGTCTACTGACACCTCTGCTCAAAGCAAGCCGACTTCCTTTCTACATGGAATAATTATTTTTTCACATAAGCCCTTAGTGCCTCTGCTATATTTGCACTTGTAAGTCTCAAACATTGCAATACAGATAGCCCTTTATGAGTGGAATCTGAGGTCATGCGTCTACATTTCAAATTTAAAATCACTGTGCACAAGTTACCATGCACTGGCTTGTGTATGCTGTAGGTGTAGGGGCTATGGACCCGTATCTCAGGTGTGAAGAAAGTAGGGTCTTTTTTAGCACTTAAAGCACCAGTGTGTGCAACTCACAGTTATGAGTGCCTCTGGCAAATCTTTATAAATTCTCTTGATTCATAGCTGGCATCTCACCATCCATATGGTCAGGATTACATATAAGTATATATCTGTCCTATACATAACAGAACCATTTAGAGCATCCCTACAGCATAAGGGTGAAGTGAACTTGAGCACAAAATTCACTCTACCTTTGTGAAAGACCTGCTGGGGAGAATTCTGAAAGGCCTTTTGTCCGCCACAGTCCAGGGCTCACCAGTGATTTTAGGTGGCTTGCAATCCATGTGTCTGTTTATACAATTCCAGCAAGGATTAAGAGTCTTTAACCAATCACAGTTCAGACAAAGGTGGAAGCAGTGATTGTAACCAGCATGCCAAGGAAGTACAGAGATAGGAAGGCTTCTATCCTGGATCTTAGATCCTGCGGCTTTCATGGATAAAAAATTGCAGCTGGAGTTGGAGAGGGTGTAATGACACACAAATTTTTGGTTTAATCATCTTCTAAATTCATGCCCAGGGCTGGCTTACAGAAGATGAAAAAAAAACAAATGAACCCAGAGGAGGAGTGATCTGCAGCTGTCTTCAATAGCTTCCTTGAAGGAGGTCTTTTTTCATTGCACATATAAGCACTGCACGTTGCTGTTTCAAGCAGCTGTGTCTTGGCTGCTCTGATATGCTTTTTGCTGGAACTATCTCTTAAAACTCTGGCCAGCACCTGAAAAAATATTATTATTTAAGGTGACATTAACATCCAGATTCCAGCCACAATTTTGAGCTGGTACATCACAGTTGAAATAGCAGAGGCTGTCTGTGCCCTAGAAAGCTTATTTTTCTATCTGCGGATACTTTGAAAGAGGAAATGGGTGAAGGCAAGCTAGATTTTTTTCACCCAATGTGAGCTGGCTAGACAAGTCAGGGAGATTCTTAACAGGTGTGAGATTGCAGTAAGATTGGAGCAATCAGGCAGAACTGCAAAAAAATCTGATTTAAAATTCCCAAACACTTGTTATTCCACACTCAGTAGCAGGGCTAGGAGAAGAAGATCAGGGATGAAACATAAGACTGAATTTCAGAATTTCTGCTTCAGAATTTCTCTTGGTGCTCTTGCCATGAATTCTTGAGTATTCATATATACTATATACCTATATTTCACTGCTGTGCTGGACCCAGATTTTATACATTGTATTGCTGTATTCCAGAAACTGTTGGTCTTGCACCCGTAGCACAATTTACAAGGGACATGCCCAAGTGATATAGAGTGACTGTAACTATGCTGGTGCAAGAATTTGAATTCAGAAATTGAAAGGGCACATTCACAAAGAAAAAAATTGCATTACCAACATTTGTTAACCAAAATATGGTAACTAGCTTGGGGTAAGAGCTTAAGGCTGTCCTCTGTGCTAACAGGCCCATGTAGAGAAACTGTGTGAGCCCTGGGGTGAAAACTGCAAGCTGCTGAATGCAATGTTCAGTACTATGGCTATGTTTTAAAATTACTTCAGGTAAGGAGTCTTTTTGTCCTACCAAGTAAGGGGTATTGAAATGTTCTGCAAATATTGCATACTTGTTTGTGTTAATATGTTATTGCAAAGTTGGTATTTTGAATAAATGTAATAATTGCAAGAAGCTTTAAAAATGAACTCTTTATAACTGATCATTTAATAATAATTAAAGGCAGTGAAGGAAACCTGAAGCATCTAGTTGTTTCAGCAGTAAAACTGAGGAGGGTATCTTCTGAAATGCTCTAGTCTTTCTGTTGCAAGAACTGAGGCAGGGAATTTATCTCAAGCAATTGCTTTTGGAAAAACATCCTCACAGAACATCCAAAAGAAGGGAAAAGTTTGTGAAGAAAAAAACCAATATTGCAATGCAGTGGTAAAGGTGTTAATACGACGCTAACGAACCATAGCCTTTCCAAAGCATAGCTGGCAACATTACCACCCATCTGTGCTGAGTGGGATGTGCAAGAAGTCAGGGCTGAAAACCCTCCACCTGTTTTCAGAAAGTAAGAGAGCACACACTGAAGTTACTCAGCGTATTCGCTCTGTGTTCGGCAGTCTGGGTGATGTTGTTACTACTACTTTTCTGCTGTCTCATATCTCCCACCGCCATGTGCCACCTGATAGGGGAACTGTGACATACCACACCCCCGTGGCCAGGAAGGGGGTCACATGGACTGGGCTCGTCCAGAGCACTTTAAAGAAACTGATAAGCTCTATCTCATTTAACTTGGCCTTTGGAAGACACTTGTGGAAATTTCTGCAAAGGAGGTGACATCAGTTGTTGTCACAGCTGCTGCATAAGTCTGCAAGGCTGCGCCTGTTCAGTATCTGCCTGGGGTGTGTGTGCGTGTGCAAGTAAATATTGTTCATAGATTGCATTTAAATCAAAACCAGTCCCCATGAAGCTGGCAAGGAGGTTCAGTTGCTCAGACTAGGTGCATTACCATCGAGACTTGAGGCAAGGATGGAGTAGGTAAAGTTAATAAAACGCAAAGACAACCAGCTTTGGAGAGCTGGCGTGTACATTTGAAACAAACCTTCTCGCTGGGGAATTCCAAGTGTTAGCATGTGGGACATACTCCAGCTGCTAGCTGCTCAGACTTAAAATAAACCAGGCAAAATCCCATATTCAGACTCTACCGAACAGACAAGCTGCTATTGCAAATGTTTCATCTCCCTTTTCCTTCCAGTTAGGTCAGAATGACAACAAATATTTTTGAAAGGGCATTTAAACCCTTAGTATTTCACATAGCTTTTCTTGTGCTTCTAGGTAGTGATGTGTTTCTCAACACAGTTATAAATTTAGCAAAGAATCTGGTTTGTACAGGTTGAAACACTGTCCCAGGAAGGCTGGAATTAAAAAACAGGGTGAGAAGGAGTATTTCTAGCTTGTGTGACAGCGACATTGCTACCAATACTGCTTTCCTAATCCTAGGTGCTTTAAAAATCTCAGCATGACTTCATTTACAGAGAACTATTCGCCTTGTTGAACTGTGGAGACCCTTTTTCTTAAAGAGAAACACATGTGAGTTAAGGGTGGCTGCTTCTTTCTTCTTTCTTAACATATTGAAGAGGAAATAATTTAATGTTTCTGTGGAAGGCTCCATAGCAGGATTTCAGGGAAGAAAAAAAAAGATGTCTGGGAGTTGTATGATTGTTTGACAGCTAGAATATGAAAAACTTTGAGGAGGTCTGAAAATAGACTACAGTACTCTTTGCTTTGTCTTGTGGTTTGAAATTTACTGCAGGACTTTTAAAAATTTTATTTTAATAACCCTCTGACTATAATTTATATCTAAGGTACTCAGATACTTGGGAGGGGTGGGAAACAATCAACTTAATGCAATCTATGCAAATAAAGTCTAATTTTTTTTTCAACAGCAACCTATGTGAAACTTCATTCATCAAGAGTACTCAGTTTTTCTATGATAAAACCTGTTGTGCAACATAATACACAACATTTAGGAATTCAATGCTCTTATTATTGTCAAAGCATAGATATTAAACTCTACCAGTCATCTTGAAAAATGTACAAGTGACTGACATGACCAACCTTCCTGTTTCTTCTCTTCTTCCTTTAGACAGAGACTCACAAATTCTTGTCCAAACCAACAGGCTTATCCAGGATATATTTATGAGGGTGAACTCTGCCAGGCTTTGGTTAATCATGTACAGTGCTGGGAATATATTTTGAAAGTATTCCGAATACTGTGACAGGAGTATTTGTCACTCAAACTATTTATAATTCTAGGAGTTTGGAGGGCAGATAGATGTTTATGCTTTTTCATATGAAATGGCAGCTCTACCTTTGCACAAAAGGCATGGGCCATGCCTGTATGGACACATCAGGCGGATGTGGACCACGCTGTTTTTGCGAAATGCCATGTTTACACCCCAGACACACCTCTGGCCACTTGATTGACCTTTCTGTCTCACAGATGACTTTGTAGCTCTGTGAATGTCAGCTTGTTGTCTGCTGGACCTCTAGTTTCTGTGGATGATTGTCAGTGCAAGGTACCTCAAAAAAACGTGAGGCTGTTGCCCATGTAGCACCTCCATTAGAAAATCTTTAAGAGTTCTCAAGCTGAATAAAATTATGAGCTCTAGTATTTGCCAAAATTTCTTTTTTTTTTTCATTACGTGCAAAACTACACCAAGGCCAATCAGCCTTTGAGAAATAAGACTGATAAGCATCACAGGCTTTTTTCTTTATTTTCATAACCACCTCAAACAATTAGTTTTGAGGACTTCTTGGCAAAGTTTACGTACAGGTTATTCTTCCCTCCTAGTCCTTCTTACATCTCTTGAATTATTCTTAACTCTGTGTTTCTGGGAATCATGGGCAATGTATAGACACAACGCCTTCAGCAGGCACGCAAGGAATGTTGTGAGGGTAGCAGGCTTCTTGTTTCCCTGGTCACTCAGAAGATTTATGTGCCAGTATAATGACAATGAATGATTAGCTGTTGTTCATTGACAGAGACCTTGTGGGTCTGTCTGTGCACAAGAGGTTTGGGGAGTTGATAACCTTTGTGCTTCAAGTTTTGTTTTGAATAGATAGAAGTGGAGAAAACAGTTATTGGTAGATGTAAAACTGGACAAACAAACAGAAGGGTATTAGCCAAGTTCTGGCAGTAAAGCTGAAAATCTGAGCTATTTATACAGCTGGAAACAGACTTGGGGGATTTTCATTATTTTGGGACACAGCATTGACTTTTATAGAGTTACGGGATGTTCCTGCCTAGGATTTCAGTCTCTTCTATTTTTTAGGTCTCTGTGAGTCAATATGAGGTATTGCAACTTTGGTCTAAGCACTGGCCAAATATAAATGGAGGGGCTGGTTTTGAACTCTGAAACTGAGAAGTCTCTAGGTCACTCTAAAGTTGCCCAGAGACAAGGCATGTTAAAGTATCTTTCTTACCATTCAAAAGCAAGATAAAATGTCCATGGACAGAACCACTCTTACTACTATATAAGTTATTCACTTCAACACCTTTCTCATATCATATCACATTAATGACCATTTTGTGTGCCTGGTATATATCCAGAACCCCTGTTGTAAAGTCAAGGTTGTGTGAGATAACCCAGTTTGCATTAGTATATGCTATAGAACACTATATTATTTTGACAATTATCATAAAGCTACATAAACCATACTTTAAATTTTTTTTCTAAAGGATAAGAAGTAAAGATTCAATACTGAGCTCTGATTTTCAGATGAATTACATACACCTCCCTCACTTTCTTATCATAATGGTAAATTATTGGGAACCTGAAAGATAAGAGCCAGAATTTTTTAGCTTTTATATACCTAAAATGTAGCTATCTTTAGAAGAAATCTAATTCTTATCACTACTGCAAACACATTAATTCCAGAAGAAACCTCTGCCTTCTCTGGTATTTATGATTTCCTAATATCCACTTCTTAAAATTTTGGCTTTGTCAACTGTTCCAGCAGCTTCGCATTATAAGGTTTTGAGGCTGATTTAAAATTTCAGCATGCATTTTTGCATTTTGATCAAGAACTCAAACTGGGACTTAAGGGCTTATGTCCTATTCAGAAGTTACCCATGTGCAAAAACATTCTTCTGAAACATATGGGAAAGAAATGGGTGCCTTTACACACATGCCTGGCAGGTAATTGGAAATCACCGTGCTCCATTTTTCAAAAATAAGAACCATAAACGCCCCTCCTGGAATGGTAGAAAGCATGCACATTTTCTCTCTGAAAGGCACAAACTCCGCGTTTCTATGCGCACCTAAGATATGGTGGTTGGAAAGGCACTTGGAAGCGTTCCCTCAACAACAGTCACATCACCATGCTCCTCCTCTCTGTGCTGGCTGTAGTGGAGACAGAGCACTGTTTACCCCTGTGCTGTTGTACAGCAACCCTGGGAGCTGGAGGCATAGCTGTGTGTGGTGCTTGGCGCTGGCAGGAGGAGCCCTGTGTGTGCCGTGCACGGTGTGGATGGAGATCCTTGGTGAGCCGGGTCTGCTGCAGACAGGAGGCAGGAGAACCAGCCAGCACAGCCCTGTCCTAAGGCACGGTGCAGCCAGGGGAGAAGGAAGGGGACAAAACTGCTGCCCGTCTTTCCTAGGTGTGTACCTGTGCCTAAATGATTTCATTCAGCCCTGAACTTGTAATGGAAAATCTTGCATGGCTGCAACTCAATATATCATAGTCCGTGTTTGTGACTGAGTTGGCTTGAGTTAACAATACCTTTAGAGATACACTGCTTGCAAAACATGCACCACTAGCCAAAATATGCCTTTTATCAAGATGGGTTAGGAATATCCAGTGCTTCCCTACAGGCATGTCACTACCTGTAGCTGAATTTAATAACACTAGATTATTGTAGTGTGGTTTTCACTGGCTTTTTTTCTTCATTCTTTTGAATCTATATACTTAATTTTCCTACCATCAAGAGAAAAACACGGCTATGAATGCTTGCAAAAGCAGGGTCAGTTGGTGAGACTGGATTGAAAGAAGGTATTTAGATTCTTCAGATGGTGCTCAGGAGAGCTGTGGGCTCAGCTATGCTACGCAGCCAAGTACACTATAGAGATCCCTGAGCTAATGCCATGATCGGAAGCTCTGTTAGTGTTGTTCTGTTCTGCCTGGGCTAATTAACAGAGGTGCCTCTCAGCATACCTAATTATCTCTGTTCCTGCAGCATCCTCAGGGGCAGGGCTAATTAGCGTGGGTGCTTTGCTATACAGACACAGCTACATTGCCTCTGGGATCTAAACTAGCATCCGTGCATGGCATTGCAATGTACCATGTAGACAAGCCAGTTTCCTCAAAGCTACCTCAGAATCTCTGACAGCCCTTTGCTGTGTAGACTTGCCTGGTGCATTAGTGAGACCCCAAAAGCTTACACAGGGAGAAGGATAGCAACTTGGGATGTGGGCCAGAGGGTAATGTTTGGGACACAGTTGTTTCAGGATGAGTCCCAGATTCATTTGCTTTGCCTTTGCCTCTACATCTACTTCTTACCTTCACCTCTGCATCTACTTCTTACCTTTTTTTTAAAAACAGTATTAAAAGGAATCACCAGCTGCAGTACAGTCAAACATATAGGCCTATATTGAGACAAATGAAGTATGAACATGCTACCTTGCAGCTTGCTGGTTTTTGCTTTTAGCAACTAAAAGATGGTTATGAACTAATGAACTGAAGTATTTTTAAAGCATATTTCCCTATTACTCTGGTCAAATAATAATGATAATAAAGCATTCTTTATGGTTTTACAGACCCTGCTCTCTCTAATCTTTAAATGCTTTGCAAGCATGAGTAAGCACAGCTTCATATGAGCCTGTGATAAGGCAATACAATGATTCCTATAGTACGAGCAGTAAATCTGAGATGTGAAGACGAGCCAAAAGTAACTTGCATTTATTAGAAAGAACATGTGCTCCCTGTTTTAACTTATTCTTGCATCGTGCTTCTCAGAATTTCCTTGTACAGACATTTTTCTTATCAGGACTATTTTACCTCACTGATATCGGTTGCAGGTTCAGTTTAGCTGAGCTGACTTGAAAATGTTGCATTGCACTGTATGAGAGTTGCAGAAAGGTGGCTTATTAGTCACAAAGGGGCTGTACACTGTAAAGGGCTGATAAACAAAAGATCCACTGTTTCTGTCTTCTGCTTACAGAATCAGTAGCTACAGGCTGCACCGATACTTTCCCCAATAGCTCAGCCTTGCACAGAAAAAATTTGTGTCATTTGTGGCTGCAAATTTTAGCCTCTTCATGCAGTCCTCAGGGGCTCAGAACCTCCCAGGAGCTCAGTGGGAGACTCTTCCCAATAAGTGGAAGAGATCTGTCAGAGATGGCCTAATGTGCCTCTTAATCTTGTTTCACTTTATTCTCCTCATTCTAAAAACCTCAGAGACACAACACATACACCTATCTAATTTTCTTTCCTTCCCACAAGGAGAGCCTGTGGCTACACCTGTGTCATATTTGAACTGATCTTGGGAGTGGTTTGCAGAGCTCACTGGGTCTTTGCTGTGCAGTGTTCTTGTTGCCTATAAGCTCAACCTCCTCTGGAAAAGGATGGTGGTGCCCATTTGTGAAAGACTTGTTCTTTTCTGGGAGAACAGAGTGGGATGCATGGAAGTGGCTGCAGGAGTTCCTTTGCAGCCATGTGTGCCTGACATGCACAGATCAGCCAAGAAATCACACCAACAGGTAAAAAAATCTAGACAATCCCTAGCCATGTCTTTAAATTCAGCCTCAAGGATGGCCTCTGCTTCTCTCCCTGGCGGTAGAGAGAAGTGCTGTAAGAGACACTGAGCCTTTGCAGCATTTCTCCAAAAATGCAGGAGGGAGAGGGGTCTCTTGCAAGTTAAATCACCCTGTGGCTGGTTCCACATCTGCCTACCAAACCCTGCTGTGGTGCAAAAGGGGTCCATCCTCCTGACCTTCCTGCTTGGATCAGTTGTAGTCAGGTACAATGTCTGAGTTTTCAAACAAGATGTGAGCAAGACCTCCTATTTAGAGCTCTGTACAACACCCTCTTCATAGAAATGACTTCTGGCTTTAATGGATGGTCGGGTGACATTAGTGAACAGCATTACTTACATGTACGGATCCTCCTTCACGGAAATCCCAGAAACATTCCTGCTTGAGCTATGTGCAAAAGAAATCTGGGATTAAAAGAAAAGGCCTCCTGAGCAGAGAGGAAGAAGAGACAAAGAGCTGTGTGTCAGCAAGACTTCCACAGAGAAGCCTCAACATGTGTGCAAGGTGAACAAGAATGGCAGGCTGACATCAGGCTTGGCTGGCGATGGGCAAGGGAGGGCCCTTCTCATCACAGTCTGGCAGGGAAACACACGGCTTCAGCAGAGGCAGGAAGTACAGATCCTTACTTCAGAAATATAAATCCTTTTTTAATAAGTGACTGAAACTGTAAGAGTTCCTAAACCAAGACAGCTTTCCTGCTCCTTGTGTCATTAACTCTTTCCCTGTCTGATGGAATGTTGCTATTGCTCTCACTTTCCTGCCTTACTCTCCTGTGCAATTTGGGGAAAGAGTGAGTGAGCTGTGTTAGCTAACACAAAGAGGCCTCCAAAAGGTCAAAAATCAATGCCAAAACTGCACCAGAAATAACTGGAAGCCAGGGCAGTTGCAGGATGCCCAGGGGGTGCATGATCCCATGGGATCCACAGAGTAGGGCTTTTAAAGGAAAAGGCACCTATCTTCTTATTGAAGGTACTTTTTCCTTTTTATTTTTTCTTTTTTCCCCCCCCCTTTTTTCTTTTTTTCCCCTGAGGCTTAGTTTCCAGCAACAGATTCATCTTGCCTATTTTGAGAAATGCATTTAGTCACCTCAGCCCTGTCTATAGTCAATGGGGCTAAATAGTCATGTCTAGAGGACAATTCATCCCATGTGTGTTACTTTGGAGAGGTGGGGGTGGTGATGGTGAAAATGACTGCCCCTGGGAAGGGTCTGCCTGCTCCAGCTGACCACACAGGGAGGCCACGGAACTTTATGGGGCTGTTTTTTGTCTGGCAAAAATCTGAGTATTGCAGCGCTGCCTATGGCTTTGATTTGGCTGAAGCAAGGAAGTGCTGGAAAACACAAGAAAGAAGCTGAAGCTCTGAACGTTAACCATGCATCACAAAGGTGTAGGTAAGGGTTGACACCTCTGAATATAGGATGCAGATAAAGTAAACACTTATAAATCTAATATACTTGCACTTTAACAATTGCTAGCAAGACCTGAACACAAGATAGGAAATCAGTATTTTGCATACTGGTTTTGGTCTGTTACTGTTGAAATTATGATCAGGTATAGCAGCTATAACAATTTACAGAGAATATGAAAATTATTTTGTAGCACATATAAAACATAATGAATCACCTAGTGCCATAATGCAAAATTTTCCACTCCCATCCTTATGCTTTATTCTGATATCTACAATTCACCACTTTAAACAAAAAAAAAATTTTTATTTACTTTGTGCAACAAAAGTCAAGGCTAGTTTTCATAGGATTATTTAATTTTAATATGGAGATAAGAGTGACCAACCCAGATTCTGACAGACGTTTTTATCAGTGCAGTCTGATGTATAAATCTTGTTTCAACGACACTTGCTCTGAATAAAAAGCAGGTATGCTAGCACAGACGAGAGATTTCCCAGTCTAATGCATCCCAGATGATTCCAGTCTGGGCATATCTGTGCAATCTGAGACTGGCAACTGTGCCTTGCTCTCTGCTGCTTTTGTTGGAGCCAGTGGCCAGACAAGGTGCTCAGCACCCGGCAAGGCTGAGTCTGCTGGGCTCTGGGGTGGTGCAGGATTCTGCTGAAAGGAGAAAGACTCATGAGAACAGCTCGATTCTGTGCTTTTTCCACCCGTGGCTAATTTTAGCAAAACTGTCCTTAGCACGTGTGTGTGGGAGGGCAGACATTTCCTTCTTTGCATGACCTTTGTATAAAACCAAATCCAGAGCAGTGATTTTTCTCTCCGTCCCCTATTTTCAAATTTCTGGAGACACACTAATGGAGGAAAAAAAAAAGGAAAAAAAAAACCTTATAGAATCTGTGGTTTGTGTGAAGGAGCAAATTTAAATAGGAAGCCAGTTAGCAGAAAGTTTCTTGCTGCAACTTGAAACTATACAAAAACATTTGGTCTAATGTCCCAGAGCTGTTTTCTTGCTTTTCTGTTCATGACTTGATTTATGAGTTTATGTATGCCCAACAGGTACAGCTCTGGGCTGGGACATATATTTTTGTTCAGGCTACAAATCCTTCCTGTGCCCTCTCTCTACTTCTCCAGCTCCCCATGGCAGCAGAAAAATTAGGGCATGTGTATAAAGGTGCTGTTTTCTTCCTTGGCCCATTGTGTTGGCTGAATGACTCATAAACCAAACATTGATAATATCAGCTGACAGTTATTTAAACCTGAGGTTTCAGGTTAAGGAGTAACAATGAATGCAAATATAGCTGGTGAGAGGCTGTTTGCAGTGCACACGCCGGTGTGTTAGATCTTGAGAATTTTTCAGGGCTGTTACACAAAGTTCCATACAGCAAAATTAGAAGATGATATAGGGAGTCCATGTTAAGGTGTCTGTCTTTGTGATGCTATTGATGTGTATCTGCTTCTCAGGTACCCCAAAAAAACCTGCAGCTCATCCCTGAGCTCGACAGAGTGAACACCTCTAGTTTTCCTTGCAAGCACCTCTTGTTAGTAACAGGATGGCTGGTTACTTGTGACTGCCTCCTGAAAAAGGAGGGTATAACATGCTAGTTTAAAAAGACATTAGTGTTGTGTAAATACCAGTAATAAGTTAAGCTGTGCCTGGGAATGTCCCCTTTTGGGCCATGGTCTTCTCTGCCCCAGCCCTTTAGAGCATTCCATGGAGTTTGGTCATTGCAGAGGCTGCACACAGCCACCCACTTCCACCAGCTGAAGGAGGCAGCTAATGCAGGCATGGGCCATTTGCAGGAGAGTTCTCAGATATGGCCACAGGCAGATTTCACAGTCTCATTCTTTCAACACAGCTGTATGAACTACGATGTTGTCAGAAATGTTTAAATTTAGAAAATCTGCTTATTCTGTTAGGCAGAAAAGTATCCTCTTCCCCTTGCACAGATTTTTCTCATGGTAGGTGGACAGGTGGCTTGAGGGGTTGTTTTTTTTTTTTGCATCTAATTCTATTCCACATCTTCTTTCCTGTAGAGAGAAGAGAGTTGCCTTGCTGCTGCTGAGTTCTCTCTTTCAGGTCTTACTGCTAATGACTGATACAGATGCAAGGGTGAGAAAACTCTTGCTGAGCCCAAGACTGAAGCAGTGAAACACCAGAGAATATACAAAGCCAGCAGAGAGGAACCTTCTCAGTTCTTGTCCTTTCCTATAGTGCCAACAGAAAATGGAAGAGCCTCTGGGATACACTCTCACTTTTCCTCTTCTTACCTTTATATCAGTGTATCTTTTTCCAGCTGTTGTTTGCCCCTAAGCCCTTCCTTGCCCCCAGAAATTTAAATATGCATATTTTTTCTCGGGAAACCTGAGAGATTATAATTTGTATTTTATTATATTATATTTTATTAATATAAGCAGCAAGACTGCTTTGTTTAAATATTGAAATAGGGTTTTTTTACATTTGCTTTCTGGTTTGTGGAGGTTTTTCCCCATAGAAAATCAATCCAAAATCTTTGCATTAAAAATGCCACTCTGGACAAGAAAAAAAAGTGAGATTCTGCTTAGACAGTCTGTGGGTGTTTTAATGATAGATGGACTGCATTCATGTCATCCTCCTGTAGTGATTTTGACTAATTTTTCTTTTTTGGGGTGAAAGGTGGATTGGGATATTTCTTTTTTTTTTTTTTTGGAAATTCTAGTCAGAAGTGTGTGATGACATTGAGAGAAATGGCTGGGTCTTTGCCTACAGACCTTCTCTCAGGTTGTGATTTGTTTGCCTCTATCATTTGACAGCACAGATTTCATTGTGCTAACTACATTGCACTGAATTGTCTATTCATTTAGGAACAGAGAGACTTTGATCACACTGACATGTGTGACCTTTAGGCTTAGTCTTTACTGGGGTTATTAAGTTAAACCACTTAAAATTCTGGAAACATTTGTAAACAAGGCATATGAACACAGTGAAATGTCCTAGAACTATTTAGAAATAGTATAATTAGCGTTTGGAGTAGCATACTCTCAGTACATTTACAATTCAGTGTTTGAAACCGAGCTAATTAAGTTCCAAACTGGACACAAGAATTAATTTCAATCACCTAATCTCCCATTATGTGTTCAGAGTTCATCAGAAAACTCATGAAAAATTCATAATTTCCAGGAACAGGAAATTCTTAGAAAAAGCTGAAGCTGAACATTGGAAACTGTCAGACAAAACTTAAGCTTTATCAGGTCTTGTTTATACAAGTCCAGTTCAGTTGATTCAATTACAAAATGTTCATTCCTGTTGTGTGAGCACGACCCAACTGAGATATGAAACTGGAATTATTTTTCTGAAACCCCATCCCAGTGTACTTCACAGCTGTGTCTTTTTATCTTCTAGTGCTGTTTTGGACAACAATATAATAGAAACCACACAGACCTCCATCTCTGGTTGCTAGCTGTAACACAGCAATGTCTGTAAAGTGATGCAGAACCCTGAGTGCAGCTCAGTCTCCTGACTTCCTCCATGTTACCTCCCTTGTGTCATGTACTGAACCTGAGTCAGCAGTGCCCTGGCAGCCAGAGGACCAGCCCTGTCCTGGGGGGCATCAGGCACAGCATCAGCCAGGCAAGGGAGGGGATTGTCCTGCTCTGCTCTGAGCTGGGGCGGCCTCACCTCCAGTGCTGGGAGCAGTTCTGGGCACTGCAGTGTCATAAAAATGACATTAAACTGTTAGAGAGTGTCCAAAGAAGGGACAAGAAAATGGTGAAAATCGTTGAGGGGAAGCAATATGAGGAGTGGCTGAGGTCACCTGGTCTGTTTGAGCCTGGAGAAGAGGAGACTGAAGGGAGACCTCAATGCAGTTAGAATTTCCTCGTGAGGGGGAGAGGAGGGGCAGACATTGATCTCTTCTCTGTGGTGACCAGTGACAGGACTAAGGAAACTGCACAAAGTTGTGTCAAGGGAGGTTTAGGTTGGATATCAGGAAAAAATTTTCACCCAGAGTGGTTGGGCACTGGAACAGGCTCCCCATGGAATGGTCACAGCACCAAGCCTGACAGAGTTCAAGACGTGTTTGGACAATACTTTCAGACACATGGTGTGATTTTTAGGGTGTCCTGTGCAGGGCCAAGAATTGGATTCAATGATCCTGATGGGCTCCTTTGAACTCAGCTTATGCTATTATTCTGTGATTCTGTTCATAGTATTTTCAGGTGTTTTTCCAGAAACTGATCTTGTTTGTCTTACCTTGCAGAAAATAAAAAGCCACAACTCTGGAAAGTAGACAAAATCTTCATGGAAGTTCACTGCACCTTCTTTGAATGATGAAATATTTTAGTTTTTTTAAAAGCTTATAAGGAAAACCCCTTCCCAAGGACTTCTGTATAATGACAGATAGAAGGGAAAAACACTTTAATGACCCGGAGGTCATCAAAATTACTTATCCAAATAAAGATCAATTGGATGAGGTCTGTTACACAGGATAAGTGATAAGAATAAGGTGCTCAGTCCAAGTGCCTTTGAACAAGTTATGCCTTCTTCCCCTGCAGCATCAAGTAATTATGCTGTAACTGTGGCTTCTTCCTCTGAAGTGTTTTGTTCTGGTTTTTTGCAGTATGAATTTCATAGGCCATACTCTCTCAGTGGTGGGAAAGGAATTTTTTGTGAAACTTATGCTTATTTCATAGGAGTCAAAATTTCAGTTTGCTTTGTGAGGCAATGGCAGCAGTTTAGAGTGTAAGTAGTATATTTATACTGGATTGTAGTGATGCTGAGTAAGTGTGCCCAGATACAAGGATTTCCCCAAACTGGGACATATTTGCTCCCAAGAATTGTAAAAACACAGTAACAATTTCTTATTCATGTACAACCTAGCATTGAAATACAGGAAAAGAGCAGAAGGAGTCAAGATAGAGTGAGAGAATTCGGTGGTTATGCCTGGTTTGACAGATACTACATGTTCTTGTAAGCCTAGTTTCTAAACCAAAGGAAACTTTGCATAAACAACTGATGATATCAATATTTTCATTAACCTTGCTCATTAATCTCTATTTCTGTGCCTCTGTTGCAACTACCTTTGCATGCTCCTCTAAAATATTTCTATTGTCTCCTTTTTAAGGGCTCTTTCTAACAGAAATGCCCTGAAGAAGTGAGTGAGTAAAATACTTACCAAAACTTCCCTAAATACCAACCATCTCATGGTGGGTAAATACTGATGTAAACCAGTGTGACTGATGATAACTTGATTTATTTCTCTATTTCAAATTTTTTCTTTACATTTTATTACTGTTCCTTTGGAATCAGATTATAAAACCTTTCTAGCAAGCTTGTCATATGAATTTCCTGTGCAATCAGTAATTAATGATGGTGATATCTTAAGTAAAGCTCTCAAATTCTTTAGTATTTTCTAATCATATTTAGCACTAAATTTTTTGGTTGGTGTTTCCCACCAGTAAGATGCTGCAATTTCTTGCATTTACTACTACATGTTGCAAGTCACATAGAGCTTGGATCTGTTCACTAGCAAATAATATTATCACCAGGATTGTTCTTTCTCATTATTCCAGTTTTTGGAAAGGACAGGTCTTCCTGTGTGGCTTTGAACCTCTTAAGCCAGTTTTGTTGTTTTTGTTGAGGGCCACTTCTGGAAACACTTTCTGTTTGTTCTCCTGCCTTGGCTAATGGGTATGCTAAAATATTGGTGCAGCTGTTCATATGTATAAATGGGAAAAAATATGTCAGTTTGAACACAGCTAAATCCTTCAAAGACTGCTACTTCTCTGCTGAGCCAACATATTACATGAGCAGTAGGCTTTCCCCAGAAATGGGGAGGACTTCCAAGTTAGTACTGGGGACAGGTATTGAGGTAGTGTGGGACCAGACTCGGGGCACACTCTGGACAGGCTCTGGCCATGTCCAGTGGGAGCAGCTCCTTTTGCTGCTCTGGAAGGTGGGGCAGCTGAGGAGAAGAAGGAAAGAGTAGGTGATCAAGGAGTAAACAGGAGCAGCTGAGTAGCACATGACAGAACTGCACTTGTTCACATTTCTGTTACTGTGCCCAGAAGAATCTCCTAAACGCTCTGCCAATGTTGGTTATGTGGGTGGGAGCTCAGGTGCAGGTGCAGTGTCCATTCTCTACAAGGGACTGACATACAATTGCCCATTGTAGTTAAAACAGAAAGGGAAGGGTAACTTGCCCAAATAAGTGCTAAAAGGACTCCGCAAGTGAGGAGTCAGGTGGGCAAAGATGACCAGGATGAAAAATTGATTAGGGACATATTGGGATACTAGTAAAGCAGAATGCTACGTAGGAAATGAATGCCATGGAAAACACTAGAAGGAGTGCAGTTTTAATAACAGAGTACAACTGCATTATGTTTTGCAGATGTCTGCTGGAGTATTTACTCTCCCACCTGCAACATTTGCCACCAACATAAAATCTGAGAAGAGATGAAAAGATGCTGCCAGTAAATGTTATTTTTAGCAAAACAAGACTGATTTATCTAATGTAGTGTTCAAAATGTATTTGCTGACTCACAAAATCTGAGACAAAATAATTAATCCTGCTTTTGAGCCGAAGAGATTTAAGTCCTGTTGCTTCTGACCTTTTCTCCCTCCTCAGCGTGCGTTTTACAACACTGAGCACCAGGGTTTGGCCAAATCCTATTCATGTTGGTGATTTCTGCTGCCTTAACTCAGATTTCTCTAGGAATGCACTTCCTCATATTCTCTCATAACATTTAATGTTAGCTTTTAAGATCAGCTCCAGCAGTATGGCCTGACAAACGACAGGAATCAAGTCCTTATGCACCAATTTTTAAATAGTCAGGTACCCATACTAAATTTTGCCCATTGTTTCTGTTCTCTCATATCACATACAGGAATGCCAAATGACTTTATACTATGACTGCAAATGCTGTAGTTTGCTTCTGATGGTTCTTCAAGGCTGTGAAATGATTTATTAAGACAGGAGCTGTAGCAGAGAGATTACAGATCAGAAGTACTCTGATTAAAATACTTGGCAGTCCATATTTGTTTCAAGATATTTTAAGAGACTAAAAGAATGATCCAGAAAAAAAAAGTTACTCAAATGACTAAAATATTTTTCTTCTTAAGTGTTTCTAAGAACTTTTTCTAAATTATACATTTCACCTCTTCGAAGAATTTGGGAATTACATAAACACCTGCATATTTTCCCTTGCAGAAAATTCTACAGTACTGCCAAATGAATTCCAGATAAATCCTTCCTGTTTTTTTGTCTCATTGTATATCAAGGTAATAGCTAGCATGCTATCCAGATCGTTGCTTCAACCAGATAATTTATTTTCTGGGTAACTTACATCTAAGAGACATGTCATGGAATTGAAACTGTAGCAAAAACTTATAACCTAGATACAAGTTACTGGTCTTTGAAAAATTATTAAAGTTGGCCCTGACCTAGTGTGTATCATTTTTTCAGGTCTCACAGACCCACCTACATTTAGGTGTCATGAAGGCCACCTAAATTTTTAAAGGGCTCTGAAGTATCTCAAGATATTTACACAAGTGTACCTAAACTTGTGTTGCCTAGATTCAATGCAACAAACTTTGGAGCATGTGGTCACCCTTTAAGAGACTTCTGCAGTTCATCAAGAAGCCAAGGCTTTGACCATGTGACTGATGACTGGTTAGGTAATATTTGTACACCTCTACAGAAAATAATAGGTTTGTATAGAGAAGTGTGTAAATAGTAGGTATTATGGTTATTATTTATCTTTTTGCAACTGACCTAATATGTTTAATCGTTGGATGTATTTATTGGTCACTAAATCTATACTTCTGCGGTCCCCTCTTCTGCCGTGTTTGAGGACTTTACATTTCCTGTGAAGGAGGAACTCTGTACTGTCCCCATGTAGTGGGAAGGACTTGGATGCTGCACTAAGGCTTGTCTCTTCACCCCCTCATGAGCAGGTGTGCTGACCTTTGCTACACAGTGCTGTAGGAAGGGTTCCTGCAGCCCCCCCAGGGTCCCCATACCGTGCCCTTGTGTAGCACGGCTGTGAGGTACACAAACTGCACATGGGCTCACAGAGGGCACTGGGTTTCCTAAGGGGAAGCTTTGGCCCATCCATCTTCTCTCCTAAGGTGCTCAATGTTGTAAACCCAGAACCAATCTGGGCATCCACCACTCCTGGGGAAGAGTCTCCCGTGTCATGCAAGACACAAAACTGGGATTTGTTCAGGCTTGCAGCAAGGCTGGGACAGCGCAGGGCTTTGCAGGTTTGTCTGCCCCTGCTGGCTGAGAGAGGTGGGGGTGTTTGCTGGCCAGCATTCCTCCTCCCCAGCTGCTGGTGGCTCCAGAGAGTGACACTCCTGCCAGTGCCCCCACAGCCTCATGTTGCCCTGGGCTGGCTTCCTCTGGAAGGCAGCACTGGGCTGTCTGCAGCCATTGGGCCTGCCTTCTGAAATGAGGCATTTCTCTTCCATCTCAACTGATCTTGGTTTAATTTGGGTGGTGAGTGGTTACAGATTATGCCGTCTACATAATAATGCTTCTGTGACAGCTGGTTTGTCCAGCTTTCATCGTGATGTAAATGTTTTTAACCAAGGAGCCTTGGATACCTACTGATATGCTACACTTTCTCATGTGTTTGCCAATTTTCTCTTTATTTGTCTAGGAAAGTAGCTGAATACATAATGTATAGTTTTTGCCCAAGAAATTAGCTGAATTCATAATATTTTTTTTTCTCTCTAATTCTGTTTCAGGGTAATATTTAATCCGCTATTTGAAGCAGGTTTTTCATTCTCTTCTCTATAATAAATTACTAAACTGAAAGAAATGGAACTAAGATCCTGTAGCTTAAATTCGCTGAGCTTTTGTTTAGAGGTTGAACAGTGAATCTTAGAAAGCTTGTTTTTCATTTGTCCTGAAACCTTGGCCCTCCCGCCTCCTTCTTTTCATGCCAATAAAAGGTAACCAGAGACAGCTGGGGGTTCTCTTTCTGCCTCCCTTGAATGGGAGTGTCTTCTGAATGCCTCTTTCACGTACCTGCACAAACCCTGCTCTGCTAAACTGCTACGGCCGAGGTTCTCAAAGGCTGAATAGGTTTTCATTGCCTGCATTTCTGGTCTGAAGCAGACTGAGAGAAATGAGTGTTAAGTAAACGCAGTGGCAGCCCTGCCAGCGTCAGCATTCCAGCCTGCAGAGTTGCTCTGGGCCGGGACGCTGCCGGCACAGACTTCTGCTGTCAGGGGGTTGTTTTACTTGCTAGCAGTAGAAAAGAAGAGGGATGCAAGGCAGAGTATAGAGTGGCGAGTCTAGTTTTTATGAGGCTGTTTATTTTTTCTATAACAAATGTGTGGTGCCTTATGGATGTTGAAGGGGAATTTAATACAGTGATAAAGTAAAATTGTAAACTTACCAAGTCTGTTTTCAGCTGCCTTTGTTCTGCACCTCTAAGCATCTGTAGAAAACATGTCCAACAGCACTCAGACACTTCTGTGAATTTATATATGATCTTATTCAGCACCTTCTACAGAGAACCCATCACTTTGGTGCAGCTGATTGAAGTTAATAGAAAATGAAGGTGTCTGTCTTTCCATAGCAGGCCTTTTGTGTGTGGAGTCAGTGCTCACAGGCTTTTAAGTGAAAGCGGAGGTTTATTTTCAGTTTTATGTCATGAGCATTTTACAAATCCTGTGTTGCAGTTTAAAGATCAAGATTGAGGAAACACTGGTATTTGACAACAGAGGGGTGTGTATCTGATGATTTTAGTAGTCAGGGCAAATTTCAAACACCCTAACATCCAGCTAACAGTGGAATTTATACACGGAAGGATTGTGCATTCATAACTTACTAATAACAATGTCAGGGTATTGTCTGTTGTCGCAGGCAAAAGAACCTGCACTGCATGAATTAGGGCTTTGTTTGCACAAACACCTAGGCATTGTGTAGGCAGGAAAATTTTCCCCCTTCTACTAAAATTACCTTATTCCTTTACCATACGTAGGCACTCATATCAACTGAAGACCTTCCCAAGTGAAGACAGTTTTATTCAGGAGTGAGAATGTGTGCTCAAGTAGTTATCTTGCAGTAAATATAGTAAGTATGTCTTATGCAGATCCTTCCACCTTACTTTCTTCCCGTTGCTGCTCCATCACCTAGAGAGGTTACTCCTGTCCCAGCTGCTTGTTCAAGGTCTTTTGCTGGGTGATGCCATTCCCATAGCTCTGTCATGTAGCTGAGGTACTGCCCTTCCTGTTTCACTTCCCCTGAGCTGGTGGCTGTAGCTGCAATGAGCATACCTTGAGACATGTCAGGATTATCTAGTTAGGGTACCTAACATGGATGTACTAATGATGACCAGAGTAGTGCAGTTGTGCTGCTAGTGTTGACTGCTCAGCCTAATATGCGTTATATTGGGAAGAAAATGACAGGTTAAAAGGATTGCCAGTGTAGATGTAACTGTAGAAGTATTAATGCAGTGCATATATTGCTCTGCAGCTGTCCTGTGTCACCCATGACCTGTCTGCACGATGGGGAGGCAAGCAGAGATGTCCTGCAGTGGAGGTGGGCAGGAGGGCTGGTTGAGCAGAGACACAGCAGATGTGTGGCAAACAGCCCCACCAAGCCTGGCCAGGCATCTCCATCGTGCCCTGCAGCACCATGACTCCTGTGACTCAGAGTTCAGCTGTGCATCAACGGGACTCTGGATGCTCAGAAACCTAAGCTAGAATAGAGTAGCTCACCCTAATAATTCTCGGCATGAGCTCTCAGAGCATCTGAAGTAATGTTACAAAAATGTGTGTGTAGAGCTGCTAGTCTTCAACTGCTGGTCCCAGAGGAAAATTCCCATGCAGACTTCAGAGTGACCACTGATGAAGAATGCAACAGCTTCTTGGAAATGGGATGTAAAATATCCTTAGAGGGATAGCTTCTCCGTATACTCAGAACCACTTAATACACCTTGGGTTTAAGGTAATGGCAACTATAACTTCCTGAAAATGAAGACCCTTTTCTTCTTTCCCCTTTTTAATTCTTGCAAGTATATGTTACCACATCATTAGGATGTCTTTTTTGTTTTTTTACTCCTGATCGATGGTGCAGTGTTATTTGGTTAGTCATTATTTTTAGTTTTGTATGTAGTTCTTTGTCAGTTTATTGAAATGAACAGCCATCCGGGCACACTGATCAAAGGAAAAAGCATGAAATCCCACATGTTGCACTTTTGAGAGCAACAAAAATGAAGCTAACCTTTCACCCTTGACTTTCTTTTAACCCTAATTTTGAAAGACAGTAGCAAACAATCCAGCTAACTTCTTAAGTAAAAGAATATTCAAACTAGCCCAATTGTAATGCAGTGTTCTTTTCAAGTGAATGGAAGGTCTCTGAGTAATGCATACAAATACAAAAGCTGGGTAAGTTCATTACTTTGGAGTTTCTGGTGTAGTAATAGCAGTGAAATGGTTAAAAGGCTGACTTTAAAGTGGTCACAATTAGGCTTCAAAGTTAACACCCCACCCCACTGAGATGAATGGGAGCAGTTGACATTTCTTAGTGCTATTGTTTCAGTCTGGCTTGCTGTAGCTCCTAAAATAAGACAACAGTACATCTGTTTACATTCTGCTTCCGCAAACCCAGATGGGCTAGAAACTTCATTGTTTTTTAAGTGGAAGCTTGGATTCTGGAGAATACAGCAATATCCACAGGGTATCTGTAGGAAGAAGAGCTGAAAGCCGCCTTAATCACAGACATCTCCCCCTTCTCTGTAAACTTCTATTGTCCCAGGACAAATCCGTAAACCACAGGGGGAAAAATAAAGTAATATATATTTGAAGTACTTCTTACTTACAACGTGACATGCACACAATAACTTCTCCTCAATTGCCCAGCATGCAAATTTTCATAAATGGATGCGGTGTTTTGAACTCTTTTATCGTTTAGTAGTTTGTAGAAGGTATAGGTCCTGCTTTTACTGAATTTGGTAGCTTCTCTTAAGCTCTCCTAACAAAAAATCTGTCTCTAGAGAAACCAGTTTCACCCAGGAGAGTGTGAGACCAGGTGTTATTTTCTATTCACATGGGTAGAATCCTTCAATTTACTTCTGAGAGTGATACAAGAAGAAGTAGTAAGATTTTCGAGAGGAATATTTTGCGTTTTTCTGATACTTTCATAAGGGCAGCTACATTAGCTGGAGTAAAATCTTAGGAGCTGGAATGGATTAATAAAGGCGCAAGTGGGGCCAGAATTTGGAGCAGATGGTCTCTATTACCCCGTGCCTCAGTTCCTGTAGGGAGTACAGTGTCCTCTCAGACTTTTGTTGAGGGGTCTGCACAGTGGCAAACTGCCCTCAGTAGCAGCCAGAACCCTATGAGAGCTTCTCAGATAAAAGCAACCCATTAGATATGCTTAGGCTGTAGATTGAAACCAGCTGTGAATCTGTCGGAAAGATTTTCCTCATTGTGCTTTCATCAGGGTGGAAAGTTTGGGGCTTGTTTTGCATATATATGTATTTTGGGCTTCATTGCCCTGACTTTGTGAGTCCTAGAGCCTGCCAGTGATAAGAGCTCTCATGCATACAGGCTCCTTTTGTATCCTGGCACTCAGAGACCCTGCCTTCCTTTTGCCCATGGACAACACAGCTTGTGCTTTGGAAGTGCCATTCTGGGCTCTCCCAAATGGTGTCTCCCAGATTTCCACCCTGGGTGAGTTGGATGGTGAAGGCAGGCGTGCAATCTGTGGTTTGGGCTCACAAAACTTGTTTCCTGCCCAACTTCAAGCTGCATTTTCTTCTGAGTGTAAAATACAGTGGCCCTGAGCCTCGACAGGCCTTCATGTTGTCTGAGATGACTGTGGCCATTTCAAGAGTGTAAACTGTTCCTGTGTTAAGTGGAAGAGTGCAGCAATCTGGTCTGGATGAAGAAAACATCTGAGAAAACTCAAGAGGAATATTTGCTTTGAAAAGTTCTCTCATGAGATTGTTGTATCTTTCTATTAAAAAAAATTGCTTTAAAAATAAAATAATGTTAAATCATGCTGGGAAAACTAATTCCAGTCTGATAAAACTCCTACAGTGTGAAACAAGAACCACTCAATTCAGCTGCAGGGGGATGAGAATGTCATTTAATCAAACAGAGGGTTAGAGAACAGCATCAAATATGCATTTGTTATATTTGTCTCCATTTTTTCTAGTCAATGTCTGACTATGGATTTCCTCGGCTGATTGATTTCCTCAACAGACTTGAGTTACATCTTGTGCATCTTGTGGAGGAAAATGGGTATCCTAATAGACCTTCTGAATATAGTTAACATGACTCCAACAAGGCTACAGTAGGTCAGTGGCAGAACTTGGAAAAGAAGTTAGGGGATGTTTTGCCCAGTTCTGTATATTTTAATTAGCAAACTGGCCTGCCTCCCTGAATTACAATGGCATTGTGCTACCTAAATGTTCAGAAGCCTAAGCTTTATATACTAACCCTAGCACAGAGAATTTCTTGAAAAGACCTTAAGAAAACATTGCTATAGCTTCTTTACCACTTGTGCCCTAACGTGCTTTTTGCATTATATTCAAGGATGATTTTGACAACAGAATTATCTTTTAGGGACTATAAAATACCAGGGATTAAAAGGAACAGTCTGAACAGGACAGGAATTTGCCAGCAGGATGACGTTCTAAAGCAGCTTCGGAAAAATTAACATGTTATGAAATGAAAATAATTTTTTCAATATTGTGCTCTTTTATCGTTCTTTTAGAAAAGAAAATGAAGCCTTCTATTAGAAGACTATTTAGTTTTGAGTAAACTGTGCATTTCCCTTTTGTGGTGTATTTCTTTAGTCAATTTATATTTTGCATGCCTATTGGTCTCAGTCTCTTTGCTGGTCTGAGCTTGCTTGCCAACTGGTATTTGCCACAAAGAATCAGAATCATGGTTTTCTTTGAGCAGCTTGGTACATTATGGCAGTCATTGTCCCATAGAAGAGGATGAAGGATGCAGACAGTCACTCCTGTGGGTCTCATGAAAAATGCAATAGGGAAAGAGCCCAGCAAATTGAAACAATATTTTTCAATTCATGAATACTAAAAATTGGAATGTTTTCCCAAAATAACCCTGAAGTATTATTTCTTATTGAAAATTATTTTAAAAAACCCCAACAAAACAAATCAGCTGATATTTGCTTAATCATCCCAAGTTAGGAAAAAAATGTTGAATAAAAATGTATTTTATAGGATTAAGTTTACTTTTTTTCCCAGCTCTAATTATGATAAGGTTGTACAAGGATTAGTTTTATTCTTTCTTTGTCTCATCCTTTTCCCATCCTAGACAATGAAAATAGTTTCATCAAATAGTTTTTACATTGTGGTCTGTGCAGCAGAGCTGGCTTGTAAAACTTTTTCTTTCAGTGGTTTTATTGTTCAAGAACCGACGCTTCCTGTTACTTCTGGCCATGCATTTTGATTTTGTGAATGAGTGTGCTTAGACAAAAAGAATAATACTAATCATATATATACCTTTTCTACACTTCACATTCCCATTAAATAAAAATGATACCAGAACTGCAGAGGTAACAACTTTTCTGAAAGGCTGAGCCAACAGGAGAAAAGAGTAAGCAGTGAATAAGAGAAATCTGGAATTCCTTCACTTCAGGTATTCAGTAAGGAAGAGGAAACAGCACAGGTAAAATATAACACGGAGTATTGCTCTTACTGCACATAGTTTAAATTTGATGGTATAAGAACTGTGCTTTGGGCTGCTTTTCAAGAAAAACTAATGGGGTTTTGGTTCATGGCAGGGACTAACAAAACAAGTAGGATCAATTACAATTTAAATAGAGAAGTGAAAGCTGCATGATCTTAGTTGCTGCGTCATACTGGTTATTTTTTCCATATTGCCTTTTGCAGTTTTATTGTTCTAGTTCTTCATACTTGTGTAGTTTGAAGGTTGTTGTATACGTGACTAGATTCACTCCCTACTGGGATATAGGCCAAGATATTCAAAGTGATTGTTTATTTTGAGCACCTCCATTTTTCAAGGGTCCAAACCAGAGAAATTTTGGAGTAGGGTGCCTTGAAAGGAAAACCAGTTGTTTGTGTGGTTTGTCAACATGATGTGGAAAGACAAAAGAAGAAAAAAATGGGTGCAATTAAAATCCTTGTTCACTTTTTAGTGTCTCAGTGCCTGATCTTTGGTTTTTTGAATTGAGGTGACAGGATTTGGGTACTGCTGTGCTGGAAATTGGAATGTGTACCTGGCCATGGTCCAGCCTGAAGGAAGTAAAGCTGAGCAGTGACATCACCCTGTCTCTCCATTTCTCTTCCCTAACTTCCTAATTGCCCTAGAGCTTTACCGAAGATTTAGATGTGGTCTTCCGGTAAGATGGTGGTGAGATCAGTGCTGACTGTACCATATGTGGAATAGGTGTAACAGCTACAGTAGCTACATTATAAAGCATGAGTAACCTATGTATTCCATTTCTCTGTCCATTGTGTGGGTGAATCTACCCAATGCAGTGGTACCAAGTGGACATGTCTTCTAAAGGGACAGCATGAGCACGGGTGCTGTCAAGGTACTTGGCTTAGAATTAACTTTCCCCTCAAATTCTTTCGTGCTAATACAGAGAAGTACAGTTTGTTCTCCTGAAGTTACTGCATTTATGAGAAATACTATAGTTGAACTAAAAAAAAAAATAGTCCTGGAAGCATTTCATTACATTCTAGCTTTTTGATTGCCTATTTTTAGGACAAGATGTCAGCTGATATAGCTCCTTTAAAAATGCACTTTGGATTAAGGAGGGAAAAAAAAGCAGCATAAGCTGTGAAGTCTTAATTGTTAGAAGTGCAACAATAGCTTAAAAACAGGCTGTAAAGCCTGGTCTGACAACTGGAGGAAGGGATACTTTATTAATAGTCGTAAGGAATGGGTGGATAGGGCCTGAAAAAGGCAACAGGGGATATAAAAAGAAGCCTTGTAACATGAAACCATTGCCAAAACCCCTTATTGGACAATTTATGAAAGAGCCCGCACGGCATAACCATGAAGTTAATACACGGGGAACACGATAAACGGCTTCTGACTGATTTGCCTCGCGGAAAGTGAGGGTGCACGAGAGCTACAGCCCAGCTCTGCTGTGGCAGATCATTTAATGGGCTGGAGATGGGCACAAGTGGCTCACTGGCAAACAGCCTCTGCTTTTGTGACTCAGAGTTTCTGTCTGGCAAGCCACAGATGACTGGAGAGGGCACTTGCTGTATAGTCATCATACTTCGGTATTTTACAATCTGATTAAGTCCCCTAAATATCCTTGCAACTGATAGCCAAATTGCTCTACTAATATGACCTGAGACATAAAACTCCAAACACTCATTTCCTGCAGGAGGTGGCAGGGAAGCTCCCTCTCTATGACAATTTTGTGTAGCTACAATCTCTCCAACTTAAATCCCCAATTAAAGCACAACTGGATGTTTTCTGTGGCCAGGAGCAGACTGCATGGGAGATAACAAGAGTGCAAAATCCCCCTTGTTGCTCCAGCCTTAGCTGCAGGGCTTCTCTGATTCCAAACTGCCTGGGTATCCAACAGAGCAATGTCCTGTATTAGACTATGTTTATGACAGATACGGAACACTTCAATTTTCTAGTTATTTAAAAAAAGAAATCCTTAGGTAAATGTCAATAACCTCCAGAATCTGGGAAAGCCTTGGAAACAGAAGGGCTCCAGTCACAGGGAAGTTTTGATCTCATTTGAAATCATATATCCATAAAATCGCTTTAGCGCAGACTCCCTGTGCCATGCCGTGCTGACTCTGTGTGACATTGTTCTTCACTCTTCAATAACGAGAGCTCAGGAGGGTGGGCAGAGGGGAAATACATTTCAGCATTGTCCAAATTTAACCCAAATTGCCTGTGCCAATCCTAATCCCTCCTTTCGGGATTGTCCTTTCCGTGTGGGTCAATGGCAACTCAATTCCTGCTACATCAAATGCAGAAACTTGCTGAGACCACGAGTATCTCTGGCAGCACCACGTGGTGCAAATGACGCTTATGTCTGTGATACATGGCAAAGGTATTCTCAGGATCAGAATTTTCTATGGACGTGGTATCAGTGCTGCTGCCCTCAGCTGCGTGTTGCACCGATAGGAAGCGTTGTTTCTCTTCGCTTAAGTTTTTACCGTGTTGTTAGGTTTGTTTGCTGTTTTTCTTTTCCTAGAAGATTGTTTTCCTTTTTCACCAGTGATCTCAGCCAGTTCAGTGTTGATGGGAATTTCTGCTCCTACTACTCTGAAGCATACGTCCTTTCTAAAGTTTTTTCTTTCTGTATATTGTACAAAGAAGGTTTCACCTTTAATAGTTATTGTTTGTTTGCAAGGGGAGTTGGCAAGCCAGGTGCTTTCTTGCAGCTTTTCCTGCACAACCTTTTTTCTTCACCTTCTTGATTTCCCTGGGTGGCACCAGTACTGGCAACAGCAGAGCTGGCAGATGAGCTGTCGTGTTGTGTTTCAGCTTTGCTTTGGGTGGTATAAGCATTTAGCTAGTTAGAAGACCAGCCCTGCATTCGTGAGATATTTCTGTGGTTATAGGTGAAGTAAAAATGCAAAGGTAGATATGGCTTGTGGCACTGATGAGGAGAATTGGTGTTGCTAAGATGGGAGAGGAATTGCAATTCCATGAGATGTTTGGGATTTTTTTCTGCCAGATTCTTTCTGTTTCTGTACAAGAGAAATGTTTAAGGGCCTACCCATTCAAATGCTGTGTAGGAACTTGTCCAGCCTACTTGTAAAAACAGGGCCTGTGCATTGCATCTGCACTCATTGATAACTTCCAGGGTGAGAATCTGTTATGGTAAACTTTGTAGAATGTGATCAGGAGGAAAGGTAGAGACAAATTCCTTTGGTGTAACCATAGGTAAGATTTTGTTTTTTACAGTTTTCTTATCAAAGCCATGCTGTTGTGTGACAGAAGGAGAGAGAACACCCCTCCTCATTCTGTGTCAAGAAGCATGTGCTTATTATTTCTACTGGCACAGCCTGAAGTCTGGTTGGATTTGCTCTCCCTTTTTGCTCAGACATGCTTTTGGTGATCATACACCCTACCCACGAATGCTAAGTCATGGTTTGATTCCATGTGTTAGTTGCTCCATAATGAAATATGTTCATCAGAATTTCCAGTTTGGTCCCAGAGAGGCCTTCCTTACAGTTTTCTAATTGATGAAAAGCTGATGTTAGAAATGTTGCTAACCATGCCTCTGATCCACAGAAAATATCAATTACATTAAAGGGAATAATTCAACCTCTTTGTTCTTTTTACTCCATTTAGGTTTCAAGTGTGTTGAGCATCCTAGCAATAAGAGAGCATAGTATTGCTTTCGTACATTATTGCTGTTATAATCCAGGAGAAACACATCCTTTCAGGACCCACTCATTATGCAGCACACTAGAAAAATTTAAAATATAAGATGTCACATGAGGCTGAAACTGCAGTACATCTGTAGGAGACTTCTTGCTGCTGTAGGAGAGGCAAAGTGATGCTGTGTTTTGGGAAACAGCAGGACCATTGCTTCCAGTGACTGAGGTATTTTCCCAGTATAGAGGGGTCCACGCCCTGATTTTTTGAGGTAGGCAACTTTTAAAATAAAATTATCTCCTTGTCTTTCCTTTGGTGGCCTTTTTACTACTTTTAGACATCAGTTGCCTTCGTGAGTCTTCTTCATGGTTATATTTGCTAAAAAATGCAACTAGTTCAGATTCCCCACCTAAACAACTTGACTGAGAACCTACAATACCTGCTCTTCTCCCTCTTCTTCAAAGCTAGACTACAATTAATGAAAACTTGCAAGTGGTTTGTTTAATGCTCTATTATTTTCTTTTTTTTGAGATTTTTCTCTTCTCCTTCTCATCATTGTAACCTGTTCACCTTCCTTATACTGTCTTTCTTTAAACATTATGCAGAATAAAATATAATTTTGCTCCTTACTTAGACTTTGAACCCTTTGAAATGAAATCGAGTGAGTTTGCCTGCACCTAGCTGGTTTGAATCTTAAGAGCTTCTACTGTTTTGCTGCGTAGGGAGTGCCATAGCTGATTAAAATAGATTTGATCTTTTGTCTAGTCTTCTAGATCAGCAGGTTAATTGTGATTTTTAATCTACAGCAGTATCACAAACTTGTAAGGTATCACCGCACACTTCCATAGGAAAAAAATGTAATCACACCTGATTTAGCCAAGGATTGTAAATCCTAGAGATTAATGCAGAACATATCTGAAGTGAGTCTATGAGTGCAGTTAGGCTATTGACTTTCCTCATATCTACATAAGTGGAGAAGATAGAAAAATAAAATGTATTGACAATTTCATTACTGCCTCTAAACCCAAGACTAAATATCATAAGTGTATATAAAAATATATATGTATAGATGCAATTCTGTACATGTGCTCCATCAGTTCTTACCTCATGAGTTACTAATATGAATTTGAACTATACTACTTATATACACATGTGATAAACATATGATAAAAATTAGACACAGGCAAAAATGCCTTGCAGAATTTGTGGTCTGAATGACAAGATTTACCTCATATGAATGCCTACAGTGTGGTAACTTAAGTTCATTCCTCATCAGATAGATTAACTTCATGCATGTCCTAATCAGTGGTAGCTGCTCTAGGAAGCCCTCTAAGCTTTCTATAACCAGACATGCCGCTAGTAATCTTTCCAAAATGTGATGTCAACAGAGCTGCAGCTGGTTAAAGGGCTATGCAGGGCAAAAAGTGGTATTAGTGGCTAATAAAGGCTAATTCTTTTGCAAGCAAAATTAGCTCGCTTCACTAACTTGTTATGACTTGAAGTGTCTGGCCGTTGAACTATGCATCTGGCTCATTTGTTGCTCTCAAAGAGATCCCACCCTGATGGACAGCTGTAGTGGACTGGAAAAAAGTAGCCCAAATGAGTGAGAACAAGAGGACTTCAGTTTGTGTGACTTTAGGACAGTAGCAATCCATGCAAACAACCTCCTTAAGAAAAAAGGTGAACCCAACAAGGAATGTGTGTGATATAGGTCCTGGCTCTTGGCACTAATTTTCCTTAACTAACTGCTACTACTACAGAACTTTGTTGCTCACAGATGCTGTAATCGATTCACGTTATGCAACTACCTAAAAACCACAAATGTCCAGTAACTGGTTTCAGCAACCCTAAATAATCACTAGAAACTTAACTTCCAGTACATCCCAGATGTTGTGATACTCTAAAGTGATTAAAATGGCACCAGAATAAGCTAAGCTCTGTGGATGTGTATTTATTTTTACACACTGGTGTTTTGGGGTAAATGCCACATCAGAGTGTTTTTCTTACAAAGTTCCTGTTCCTGCTCAATGCAGCTGTACCTATTCTAAACTCCTTCATCAAAGGCAACCATTTCCTTTTTTTCTTTATCTCGAATCAGTTTACTGAGAGCAGTTGTCCCTGACTTCCTTAAGCTGGCCCTGCAGAAAAGCTTTCTTAAAATCTTCCCTACGTCCGTTCTTTCCTTTGCACATGCTTAGAAATGTGTGTGCATGTGTGAAAACATGGACACATACACACATGCATATTTTAATCAGTTTCTGCTTCAGTCCTACAGCCTTGTGCATGGTCAGACTGGGAAGGGACTCATGGAAAAGGTTGCTGCCAAAGAGCAGTGAAACACTCTTCCTCTTGTACTTCCAAATGATTTTAATGCCTTCTTTATTTATGAGATGTTTCAAATTTCTGAACTCTCTGATAACATTACGCAGACAAATGTGCACTGAGGTCAAGACTGCTTATTTTTTTCGCTGTGATATTGTTTTTGCAGGTGATTCGACACTCAGTGTTAATACAGGTCATCCAGAGTGATAGGTTGGTGATGTTGCCTTTTGTGCAATCAAACCCTTAAATGTTGTTCCTGGATTGAGTGTTTATAGAAACCACATGGAAATATTGGTTTATACTGTTAAGTAAATTTTGGGTCCCAAACTTTTATTCATTATGAGACCGTATTCAAGTTAAAAGGAGACCTTGGACTAATGAATGACTTTGGCTTCTGTAGCATGCCTATGACATTGCCTTCTTTGCAGCAGAGGCTCCTGTGAAGTGCTGGTTCCAGTGTTTTGGTGACACTGGAAAGGGAAAATTCTCAAGAGAAAACCCATCAGTCCAACTTANTCTTTGCAGCAGAGGCTCCTGTGAAGTGCTGGTTCCAGTGTTTTGGTGACACTGGAAAGGGAAAATTCTCAAGAGAAAACCCATCAGTCCAACTTATGGCAAAAATGACAAAGCAGAACTTATATAGAAATTTAGGCTTCAAATTGAACTTCCATCTATATTATTTTGTTCTTTGTGAATTTTTATTTTTTTGATTAGCCATAGTTGAGTACAGCTTGGATGCCATGTGAGAGGCTGAGAGATGGTGAGAGACAGTAATGTAAATGATCTTTGCTTACTGAAGATCTTGGGAAATCGTGCACAAGGAAACTCTCGGTATTTTCACACCAAAAGGGATTTTCCTCACATAAAAAAAAAAAAAAAAAAAAGGCTCAGGCTCTTTGATCCAGACATAAAGATATATTCAAGAATCTTGTAGAACATAGTCTAACTTATGTTGTTTAATGATGACTTTTCACATTGAAAATAAAATGAGAAATTATAGAAAAGAGGTCTTGTAACAACTGGGATGGTAGACTGCAGAACTGGAGCTAACAATGGAGTCAGAACAAAACTGCTCAGTCAGGGATGCATTTGATGAAGTAAGTTGCTTGCCATGGTATGTGAGAGATTGATGCTGAAATGTCCCCCTCTGCTTAGATGCCATCACAGTTAGAATATGGGAGGAATGTGTCAATGCTGCAGACCATGCTCAGGCTGCAGGAGACAGTCACTCCTCTGAATCTTATGTATAGAAGTATTAGTATTACCAGCAAAGATCTGTAGAAAATTTCTAAGGTACCTTGACTGAAAAGTCAGAATAGTCTGTTTCTTGCTGAAACAGTTTCTCTGTAAGGAAACAAAAAATTTCTGAGATAATGTAGGATGTGACATCTTACTGCCATTAGCAGTGCTCTTTCTGTCAGTTTGGGTCCTCCAGTAGAATAAACCTCAAGTTCACTAAGGGGAATGGCAGGTTGGGCTGCTTTTCATCCTTTACACATTATGCTCACTGTGGCCAGAGTTGTTATGTGTCCCTCTCCTTTGCCTGCTGAGGAAATTCAGCTCTATATGAATATTCTTGATTGTGTTCTGCTGTTATCACTCTTCCTCCATGGTTTCAGTTCTTAGCACCCCTGTTATCAAAAGTGAAAGTGCTGCTCAAACTTTGTTTTTGCTTCTTCAATCTCCCTCATTTCTTCTACTGTAATGCCACCTCTGTTCTTTTTCTTTATGCTTTTCTGTCTTTAAGTCTGTGAAGCTGGTTTTGTGCAAAAAGACCATGCCACAGCAAAAGCCAGCAGTGATGCAGTTGCCCCAGTGCTAAGCTGATAATGCAGAGAGAGCTGCAGCATTTCTACTTTTGTGCTTTGAACTCCTTCTCTGAGATGTTTCCAATTTGTCTCATTAGCACTGATTTGCTTTTTACTCTGACTGCAATTGCTCAGTTGGTAAGAGTTAGAGCAGCTACATCTCAATTTTTTCCTAGCTTAAGCAAAGCAGCAGTAATGGCCACCTCTCCCTGGTTTTTCCTTGGCAAACTTCCCAGAAAGATGTGTACTTAATTGTTATTTGCTCTCTGTGGTCAGCAGCAATATCTCATCTTTTAGTATCTTGACAGCACAACTATATTTAACTCAGTGTGAGTCTGAGGCCTCACCTGATCTCATATAGAGTAACCCTGTATTGCAATTAGGCTGAATATAAGCAGCAGAGATGATCACATTTGTTGTATATACAATTAATTCCTCTGTCATTTGCTGCTTCATTGGCTTTCTGTGACTTAAAAACAAATGAAAAATAACCCATCATTTTCTTTTGGAGGAATAATATAATTATATAGGGAAGCCTTCATCTGTGCATCTAGTGT
>WEKY01030906.1:0-25043 GCA_013390045.1 Picathartes gymnocephalus
GGTATGCAGAGCTGCTGAGTCCTTCCCACTTGACTTCTCCTCGCAGCAGTCACCTGCTCTTCACGCTGCTATCGGCTCTGCTCTCTGTGGCTGCGATAGGGTTCTGGGGATCAGAGAAGGTCCCCAGAGAGATTGCCTTTGACCGGCGCAGTCTTGGCACCCCGGGGCAGCAGAGCGTTTAGCAAAAATTTCCCACCTGAGATACAGAGTAATTTTAACTACACTTCCTTAGCTTCTCAAAGATTTGGTGTTTCTTTTTATTGGGATTGTGTTGATTAACGCAAGAGGGGTTTTGGAAAAAAAAACATGTAGGAGATACTACATTTGAAGAGGAAACAGATGGCCCTTAACTGGGCATGCAGGTGAGGAGACTTCAGTCATTGCTTCTAATTTTTGGTTTGCACTACTCTCTTTGGTGAAAAAAAAAGAGGGAGGGAGGAAGGGAGGAAGGGAGGAAGGGAGGAAGATTCTGATACACAACTGCATGCAACTTCCTTAAAGAAATCACAGAATCACAAAATCTTTTATTATCTTTTGCTTAATTTATCCTCTTAAAAGAAAAAGGCTGTAATTTTATGATGCACTGGAAGAGGAAGGATAGGGAAAAAATATGAGTAGTAAACAAAATTCTCAGATTTTCATATCAAAACCATGTGTTTTTCCCTAGTTTCCATTAACCCAAGGAAATTCACTTCAAAGACCTAAGAATTAATTCAACATGTTTCTGTGTTAACACAAGGTACTGAAAACTATACAAAAGTAAGTAGGGATAAAGGCAACACCACACAAACTTCTTAGAAAGAAGGTTAATACATTCCAATGGTCACAAAACCCTAAAATCAGTCTCATTTCCCCTTGCTTGCTAAATGCCAGAAGTGCTCAGCCATTTGTAATTGAACTGTCAATGTCATTGTACTGATAACCTTTTAAAAGGTGTGCAGTGCACTAAGAAAAGTTTTTTCAAGGTTTGAGATTCAAAAATGGTATTTTTTCAGAAAGTCTCATCTACACCAAAATAAGGAATAGAAGCTCCATCCATGTGAAACATTCTTCAATATGTAGAATTAGTGATCCAAAAAGTCAATGGATTTGAATTTGTATCTACATTTCATTGCAACTTTGATGACACAAAAAATTAAATTAGTTCATTAGAGTAGCTTTCCACATGTACATTAATACTTCAGGAGATCATATAAATATCTTTCTGTGTGACAGACCTTAACTTACTTGGATCGCTAAAAATCTCTTGTTCTGTAGCAGGGAAACACAGGACAATCCCTACCTTAGGACAATCCCTACCCTCAGTCCCATCCAGTAGCAGTCATGTACCACGTAGCGAACTTCTTTCAGTCAAAAGTTCACATCTGCTACACCTTTGAAATTTTTGTTCATTCTGTCACTCTCTCCCTAGGGATTTAGAAAGATGCTAGGGCAATAGCCAGGAGGCACTTTTGCTTTCTTTTGAATATCTCTTTCAAAAGAAAAACAAATGCTGATATGCAAAATAAATATCAGTTCTGTCCTACTAATTGTCCATACCTGAAAGCTCCTTTGGTCCCCTTGGGCAATCATACACCAACCCTCTCATCTCTCTCCTGCCTGCAGGTTCCTTCAAAGGAAGAGTGCAGTGGGGCCAGGTTACCAATCAGCTACTGTCCTACTGAACCAGCATTGGCTTGATGAACAGCAAGAAAAACACAATCAATCCATTCCAACAAGAAAAGTATCTCTTTAAATTTTTATCTTGAGGTGTGCATTACCTATAGGAATTGTGTGGGAAGTGGTCAAGCCCTGAAACTTCTTTTTGACCACATAGCAAGATTTTTATAGTTTTAGATCTAAATGTTTTTCTACACCGTATTGCATTTCTACTGTGTGATGTACTCAAGCTGCTTTTAAACCAGCTCATCAGAAGGGTATAAGCACATAAACTGCTGAGAGCAGACAGTAGTCCATGAGCAGCACATAGGACTGACATTTTGTGAAACACCTCCTTCCAAAAACAACTGCTTTTCTAAAACAAATGGGTAGATTGCTTTGAAATCCGCAGAAAGCAGGGCAAACTGTTTACTCTATGTGACCCAAATTTAGAGCAGTTTTAGACACAATTACACTTTGTAGAAAGATAAAGCCCTACAAAGAACAGCAAACCCCAGTATTTCACTAGTCTCTATTCATCTTATCTAAAACCTGCAATTTATATGGCTTACCAAATAATCAGTACATTTGCTTTTGGAAGGTATTGTTGGCTATGTTGGCTAATGCCACTTTTGAGAAATCACTATTTAAGATATTGCTAAAGAAGAAGACTTTAAATCAATAGAGTATGAAGTGCCAGTCACATATCAAAGAGAATCAAGAAAATCTTAATTAAGTATAGGAGCCCAACAGGCACTGTGAGCCTGCACTGCAAGCCTACACTGTAGATACAGCATTTTATATAAATAACTCTTCTGTTCTGGCCTGTGAACCCATTCCAAATATTTCAGATTTAGTCTACCCACTCAGACCAACTTTATACCATGTCTTCCTCTCCATGCAGAAAATAATGTATTTCTGTCCAAAAATCAAACATTTGACCAGAGTAAAGCATTTTGTGCCTGAAATATATTCTACTGAACATTTTATCTGGAGCAAATAGTAGCTTAAGAATTTCAAAAGCCTTGCTTCTAACTCTCTTAGAAAAAATTCCTGATAATAGAAGATAAAATTATTAGCTTTTAATGTAATTTCTAACCTACCTACACAAGATTCCTGTAGATATGGCAACAATATTTTCATAGAGGTTCATTAGATTGTTTCATCCCAGTTAGCATTTTGACTTGTCTCCCATTGCAATTGTCCTGCTAAACAGTGCAAGGCAGAAAGTAAAGGCTCACCACATGCTTGAATGAAAAATTTCATCAAATGTCAAATAAACTCAAATGGATAAACATAGAAAAAATACACACATCTAAGCTAAAACCAGTGACTTTAACAGCTGAAAAAAAACTCTACAATCTCATTATGCCCAGAAAGAGAACACACCTTACACTGAGCCAAGAGTTTAGTATTTGATCAGTTAGGTTCTTCACAGAAGATTTCAATGCAAAGATTAGTTATAATTTATCCAGTGTTAATGGTGGTAGCACAGTTCAAACGATGTAATTAGTTTTAAAAATAATAAAAAACCCACCCTGAATTAATAATTTAGTTAATGAGTAGACTGCTTAATATTGTTAGACCTTTATCCTATATGGTTAAACAATATGTTGCAAAAACTATAGCAGTGTGATTGAAAAATTAGAGCTGAGTTCTTTTTGAACTCCAGATGTTTTTACAGTTACAGCTGTTTCACTTTTAACTTGTTTGCAGTTATAAAATTTATCTGAAAGATTTTTTGAATTCAGCAATTTTGGATTAAGGAAAAGCTGGAGAAAGGATAATGGAGAAACTATGCTTAGCAAATGACTGTGATAGTCCTTTAGAGAAGAAACTTTTTTGATCCCTACTCCACATCCTGAATAACAGCAATCTGAATAGAGTCTACATTTCCTTAACCAATGCCACAAGATCTGAACAACTGGAGAACATAATCTCTCCATTCCTTTCCATAAAATATTGGGAAAATCTCTTTTTTTTTTTTAAATTTCAAATTTGATTAATGACAGAATTAATTACAGCTCATGAAAACTACAACAACAGAAAAGAAAATACCTCATTGTGAATTACATATTAAAATCTTTCCTCATTTAGTTGCAAAAGTCAATGTATCAAACTAAGAGATGAGACTCCCAACAAAGGACAGAGGTCTTCTAAAGTGGGTGGGTTCTTCCAGTGATACTGCAAGTGATTATAACATTCTCTCTGTCTCCGACAATAGAGCTTAGGAAATTTATTGCTGCACAAATAATCAAGTTCTGTGGAAATTATATTTCTGTACTGCTCACTTCCCAGAACTGGGCTTCCACTGCCATAATGAAATTTCTCTATTTGAGTTTTACAATGAAATTACTAACATTGATAACCCTGATATAAAAGCAGAAGTGAAACCACACTGTTAGTGATAAATATAATTGTCTTCCCTTTTTAAAATAATTTTTAAAATAACTTTAACATATAGTTCATTTTCAGAGTGAGTTCAGAATTTTATTTCTTTATAATATTTCTTTATGTCAGTCTCATCTCTGGAGGAATTAGTGTTTCAAAATCTGTAAGAGCAATGTTCCAAGTTTAGGTATAAAAATAATAGTGTAGTAGTAAATTCTGATATGAAATTAAAGAAAACATCAGTTTCTACTACAGGTAATTACATAAAGTTAAAATCACTGTATTTTAAAAATGGTCTAGAACTACTTTGAAACAGTGTTGCTTATTGTAATGATGAATTAGCATTTAGTAACTTTATTAAACTATAAGACTATAATCCAATGATAAAATTAATCAATATTTTATTTCTTATTCACACATAAGATGGAACAAGTTTTCTGCACCTCAAAATATTCAGGTAGCTCAAAAAAATCCTGATTTAATCTTGTTTACAGAAACATGGGAATTTAAAATCAGCTTACCTTGACAGATATGTGAATCTTGGGAAGCTATGGAGATTACCTATTCCTCTATGCCTATGTTATGTCTAGCTTAATGTTCAGGTCTGTACATTAAGAATAGATGAATTTAAATAATTGTAAATCCCATACAGTCTCACACTAATTTCCAATGAGAACTGGGAAGAAAAAAGTGTTTCTTGTATAATACTTCTTACTATAAGGAAAGCTAAATGCCACTTTACAATCTCCTACAAATGTGTATTTAAAACAGAAAAGTTTCTTAAATACTATACTCTTTTTTTCCTTCTGACCCCCTACCCACAAATGAACAGCACGGATTTAATATTTTATATTCACAGCACAGTTTCTACTCTAGTAGGGCAGGAAACATAATTCTGAAGACATATTTTAATATTTAATTTCAGTTGAAAATAAACATAAGAATATAATGAAGTTACCTGCAAAAAAGTCATGCCCCAGCACCCTCTTTATTGGCTTGGAGACCCATGGCACTGCTTGGCCACACAGAAACTGAGTAGGTTTCTGTGTCTTGATTCAGGACAGCCCAACAAAAATACAGGGAAACTAATCCAGAACATAAAGGTGTAAATTCCCAAAGAATGCAATGTGCAAACATGTCAGATACAGCCCTCAGGACCTAAGTGGTTTCTCATACACTGACTGCTGAATGCTTTCTGCTAAACTTAGGATATACCCTTACAACTACCATGCTTTGTCCTTTTCCTTCTGCTGGTAGGAGACAACACATTTTCTGACTTCAGGGTAGTTTAGAAGGTGCACTCCAACAGCTGGCACACATCCTTCATCAGTCCATAAAATGAACTATTGTTATAAATTACTCTGATTCTTTCCTTACCCAGAAGCTTTGATCAGAAGTTTGCTGAAATACACTAAATGTACTGTAGAAAAGGTTTCAGCATCCAGTTCTGTCTTTGTTTTCATAATGCCACGACACATCAGTAGAGTGGAAGAAAGGACAGAATGTCACACAACAAACCTTAACACTGTGAAACAACAGAATATTGCAGGAAGCAAAGGGGTATGAGTAGGAGGAATGAAACATGAGTGAACAGTAAGCATGACTCACTTTCACAATAATCTGTATTTGACCCTAAAGAGAAAGCAGAACTTCATGTTCTAGTATTCCTTAAATTCCTTTAAAATCTGCTTTTTTAGTGTATCTTTCTCTTATACATGGTCATATGTGATGCGGCTGCCTTATACCATGTGCTCCATACAAAGTGCAACCACACCTCTTGTAGTGGTTTCACGTTTGCTTTTTTCATTTGCTCACACCAAACGATGGGTAGTGTAGTGTAGTTTAAGTACTCTGGTTTTAAAACCAATGCCCTTACTGAGTTTATTTAATCAGTTCTTGTGTTGAGATAAGGATTCAATGAGAAATCCAAAGCAGGCCTAAAACCTTAGGAGGTAAAAAGATAGTTTGTTAACAAACCTAAAAGAGAAAACAAGAAAAATAATGAAAAATCAAAATAAACCTCTAGATGTTTCTTTCCCTTTACCTCATTGATCTTTCTTTACCAACAACCTTTTCCATCAACAATACAAAAAACAAACTTTAGAGAACTTTGGTCAGTTTGCCACTTTTAAAATAAACCTTCATCAGTCTAATTGGGAAGAAGAGTCTCTCTTACTTTACCATGGAGACTTTCCCACAAGAAACACAGTTCTTTTCATAGGTTCCATTTCACAGTGAATCAGCCGCCTGGAAGGATATCTGTTCACATGTGACAGTCCTTTCCCTGACACACAGCTCTTCCCGCAACTGTTTTGGGGACTCATCTCTGTTCACTGTGGCAAAAGTTCAAGGATAAGCTGTTCTAGTAAAAAAAACCCACAGAATATGAGGCTTTGGTGGACACCCATCAAGATACACTGGCATAGAATCTGTCTCTATTACTGGTGTGACTTTGAAGCGATGTTGGTGGAAGCTAGGTTAGAATGCCGTATCCCCCGCGTTGTACCTATGAGTTAGAAGGAAATGGTGCAGTCTATTACCATGACTCTGCAGAAGATTTCCAGCTCAAGCATCTCTGCTTCCTCTCTCTCTCAAGACTTTTCAGTCTCTTTTTCACTGACCTAGGCGCCTCTGTTGTTTTCTTCTGTCATCCTGCTTGTCTAAGTCCAATGTAGTTAAAAGTTAAACTGTTGAAAGTTAAACTGTCTCTTCAATGCACTCGCTCTCCTCCTAGTTCTGTTGCTGGCCACAGGACCCTGTTGAACAGTGGCCAGAACTAGGGTGAGAGAGTGGCGAAATCAGGAACAATTGTATCACTCAGCAGTCAAAGTCTGTGCTGGTCAGCGGCGAGGTTGTTGCATCTTGGCAGCAGCCAGTGGTCCCAGAGGGAAGGGGAGGGGCAAAGAAACCGCGGGCATAGATCAGTTCACTCCGGGTAATTGCATCCCTTTCCCCTTACATCAGCGGCTGTGACTGGGAGCTCAGATTTGGCCCCGCAGGCTGCAAAGCCCCCCATCCGAAATCCTGGCCCAGCCCAAGAGAGCCTGGGGTGGGCCCATGAAGTTGCAGAGTAGAAGGGCTGTGGGTGGCGGCGGGGCCGTGGGAATCCAGCCGGCAGCAGCTGTTGCTGGGAAACAGCCAGAAGACAGTCTTTTCCCCACAGTGGAGTGGCAGCTGCACACGGGCAGTGGCAGGGCCGCAGGCAACGGCGGGCGGCAGCCGCACGAGGGAGTGGCAGCAGCAGGGCACGCGAGCAGTGGTGGGCAGCGGCCGGCAGTGGCGGCAGCTGGGCGGAGCCCAAGGGGTGGCAAGACGCTGCAGGCTGTTGGCTTCTTCCAGCCCCCCTCCCCAGTGGAGCCGGGGAGAGGGAGGCCCTGCCCGGCGCAGCCCAGACCCAGGCGGGCCTGCCGGGCCACGCAGAGCTTTGATGTTACCTCTTCAAAAACAGAAGCCAAAGAGAGCGAAACTGACGTTTCTCTTTTCTCTTAGTATGTGCTCCACAGGATGGTCCAAATCTCAAAAGGTTAATTCATATGTCTGTCTTAAAAATAGCCAATTAATTGGCTATCAGACACACAGAACACTGCCTTGACAGGAAATTGTCTGTAGGAACTATGCCTACAGGAAATGCATTGCAGGAACTGACAATAGCTTCCTGCAGATGAAAAAATCACCGTTTTTTCAAACCAGGACATCTCTGTATTCTGTGCTTGATAATATGTTTCAATGCTAGAAGTTTTATTTTTCAGAAGACTATAAAAGATGCTAAGCTTTTCCCAAAAAGGATACTGGCCACTTATGTATTTCGCACAAAATCTTTTAATTCTGTACACTATTGTTCCAAATATCCCTAATGAATTACTTTCAAATAAGACACTTTGAAAAAATAAACACAGAACCATTACAATAAGGGAAAATTTACTGTCCCAAAAGGATTGATAATCTTACTTGGTTTTGTATCTGATCAACTTTACACAGGACTTCTGGGTTATAAGGAAAGAAAAATATATAAAAAAACCAGAATTCTTGCTAATAATATTCTCTCTTCCATAAAGAGAAATGTAATAACATACAATCTTACTGTTATAAACACGTGAAGGGAATTGGCTTTCGTATGTGATTGTTAATGAGCTTGTTAATTAGGTTATGAAGTTAATGATTGTATATGTTAATGAAGCTGTTGCTTGGCATTGTTGTTTGGGGATGGTGTTCAGATGTTGGGGGTTTATAGCAGAAACTTCTGGATTTGGGGGAGGAACTGGTGTCAGTCACAATTAACATAAGGGGAGAGAGCAGAAGACCCCATTGCACTATTACAAACCAATCAGAAGACCCTGGATACAAATGAGCCAACCAGAACAGCATAAGGGGTGGGGTCAAGGGAGGAGCTATACTCAGCTCCGGGCTATAAAATGTATCTCCCCAGCCTTGTGGGTGTGCCCTACTTGTGGGGGTGACCTGTGGCTTAGCACTCAGCACTGTTCCTTTGCCTTGTAGTTCAGCAGACTGCCATTTCTGGCCCCTAATTGTTCATAGTTACTATTGTTAATAAATTTCCCTGTTTCAAAATTCTAATTGGCAAGTCGTTTATAACATTACCTATTGGGGTACACAAGACAGAGAGCACTCTGGACCTGATTGGCATAAGAGATTTGATAATCAAGATGCCTTGGCAAGAGCAAACAGAACTTTGAGGATTAAATCAAAACTAGCTGAAGATTAAATCAGGACTTACCTGAAAAGAAAATTACATCAATTTCTGCAAGAGATATTGTAAAATGCATATGTTTGTTTATGTGATGATTAACCCAATCATTGTAGTAAAAAAACTACTACACTTCCTAGAATAGTATATAAACGTGTAGTCCACAATAAAGTTAGATTCTGACCACAACTCAGTCAGTCTCTCTCTCTTCATTGCCAATAATTACCTAACTCTGTAACAAGGAATATTTTCTTTCTCCAAAATAAAGAAGACAGAGATAAGACCTTCTCTCCAGCCACGTTAACCTTTCAGGATGAAAAGAGGAAAATAAGTCATTGGTAAGTCTTGTGCCACAGTTATAATTTAAGCACAAATTATTTGCTTTATTCCTTGAAAAGAAAATACAAACTGATCCAAACATCACCAGAAATATATCCTTAGCATATACTCATCACTTTGAAATGAGTTGCTTTTAGAATTTAAATTTCAAGTTAAAGAATATGGAGTATGATTGCTTAGGACTTGCAGAGCTTTACAGACACCTCTTTTCCCACCTTCTAGTGAGATTTACCAAGGCTGCACATGCCTCAAGGCACAGAGAATGGTAGACTAGTTGAGTGTCTTCTGAAGAATTACTGGAACAGACATGGGATATTACTGAATCACTGGTTATACCTAAAATTCCAGACAGCAGTAAAACATAGGTATTTTTGAATACAGTAGGGGTTGAATCAAAAGGTTTCATTTCTCTCAGAATTACAGGTTTTGCAACCACAAACTATGACTACTATAAAGAACTTTCTGGAAATGAAAAAAAAAATTTTTGGAGACATAACATTAGAATGCTTGTCCAGAGGGATTCACTTTCCTCAGAGAGGAGAGATTTGTATAAGAAATCTTCGTACACGCAATATTTTATTTTATTTTGTTTTTCTATTCTATACTATACTATGCTAATTTATTTAATGAGATAAAGAACAAAGATTCAAATTTAGTACTAGAAGCTCAATCACAGGAAAATTATGAGGAACATTCTATCATAAATGCAGTTCTTACCTCTGCTTGTGAAAGACTAACATAGTGCAAAATATCTAAAGAAAATCACAGTTCTTTTACAAAAGAGTAACTATTCATATACATTTTAATGCCAGTTACTCTCGGGATTTTATGGGAGTGAGACGCCTTCACTTAGGTATGCTTTAAAGATAGGTTTATTGCCATAATCTCTCAGGAGCTTTGCAGCCCGTCACAGAGACTAATAGAAGGCAGACATTACAGAAGAAAGAAAGAGAGCATAAGAGACCACACTGTAGGTCACAAGGTTTCTTGAAGGTTAATTGACCAATGGATAATTGCTACGCATAGATATTTTCATTTTTACACCAATAGTCACATACACCTGCATCCCGTAAGTGCCGCACTGCGGTATTTTTCATCCAATTACACACTGCCTCGTAGAGATCCATTACTTTAAGATAAACGACCACACCCTATGCTTTTTACTTTATTTTGTAACTACTTTTATACTTTTATATTAAGGTTTCGCCCTATAAACCTTTTAATATCTAACTTAACACACTTTTTCTTAAACTACAAACCAGAATCTTTGCTATAGATTGTGATATCTGGAAGTTTCTCCCATGGTTTCAGATCAAATGTAGCAAAGATCTCAAGCTCAGGGTAAGCAGACCAAAGGCTTTGAAGGTTTTTTGGGCCTTGGATTCCAACAAGTTCCATTGAAAATTTTCATACTGGAATGAATAGAGAACAGTATTTAATGGTATTTGTTACATATTAGTTATTTTCCAGAATGAGAAACTACATAAGTCATAGAACTAATTTTACCCTCATTATGAAGGGTGATATATTTTTACCTAGATATTTTTGAATCTAAAATGAAGATTGGGTTAAGGGCTTACCTTTTTTGGGCTGGCACAACTACATAATGCTAGGTTAGGAGTCCTTCTCAAAAGACAACTATTTAGCAATATGATGAGCAGTATCACTAAAAAAACCTCTGTTTGGAAAACCACATCACATCCATGCATTTCTACAAAATCAGCCCTAGAGTGCATCCTATATCATCATAATGGTGAAACTGCAGCCCTAGAGGTACAAATACATCACTGTGAATGTGTCAGTTTTGCTTCAGAGGCAGCTCTACTAAGCATTCTTGCCCTTTACCTCATATACAGCTCACAGTTTCTCTTGTCTACATCCAATAATACCAAAATTTAAATTCACTTGGGGTGTTTCTCGTTTATGCATATGGGCATGTAGTCATAACACTGATTAATCACTGGTATTGTAAACAGTATTTATCAGAAACACACACTAAAAAATTATGTGAAATATGCTCAACTTCACAGCTAAACATTAATTATAATAATAGATTTTGAGACCTTGGTAGGTCATTTGGAGAAAAGTTATTAAATCTTTCCTAGCTTATCTTGGAGTTATCAAAAGAATGACATTAATTATTAAGAAGATTTATTAAAGAAAATTATGAAGAAGTGCATGTAATGATTAATATTGCTGCTTAGATGGCAATATTAATGTGCTCAGCTGAAATTTAACACACACACACAAAAAAAAAATTACAGTACCAAGTCAGCATAGTTTCCTATAAATGCTGCGCTACAAATACTTGTAGGGCAATGAAATACAGAGTATCAAAGGTCAACAGACAGAGACTCCTCTAGTTCCTGAATCAAATGTCATCTGTCTAACAAACTAAAGAAATGATTCATCAACATTTCACTTCACTGTAGAACTTATAAGGAGCCCTAAGACAAACTTCTGAAGGTGAATTACACCCCAAAGTACTTTAAAGACTGAACAGTGGAGATTTGCTAGATGTTTACTAAAGTTGTCCATCTGAAGAGAAAGTACAGTAAGGACTTGTACTCATGAAGACATAAAAGCCTAATGTGTAAGAAATACTGTAGAAGCCAAGAGAAGAGTGCCCTTCCTATATCAGACAAAACTGTGCATACACCACTGTAAAGCACGAGCCCCACACACATCCAACTGGGGTGATTTCTGGACAGTGGCAACTCCGAAGGCGGTGACACATTTTATAATGACAATGGAATGGTTGCAGAAATTCAGCAGGTGGCCATTACAGGATGCAGCTATACAGGCATCCTCTTGCACTAGTGGCATTCACAAAAAGAGACCATCTGTGTTTCACTAATAAGTATTCTTGAAAATGCTTCTTTATAGTTGAAGTAATGCTTCAGCTTATACTTCATTTCTACCACCTATGTCTATTCCAAATAATAAGTGGACCATGAGAGGCCAATTAAAGATGTTGCTTGCATGTTATAATAGTTCTGATGTACTTCAGTCCATGTCACTCCCTTTACTTGTCTAAGTTTGTTAAAGAAGTAGATTGGAAGCACAAGTTCTAAAAGAGGGAAGCCAAGGTCCTCTTTTCTCATCCACAGAGTTTATCAGGTTCAAGAGCACTTATCTTGTTTCAGTAGAGATTTCAGTCTTTGTAAGAAACATTTAAACTCTGTCCTATCCATTTCTTCTGAAAGCTTTCTCTTAAATAAATAACTAGCTCAGAGTACCTTACCTAGTACCGACACAAGGACCTTGAAGACTTCAATTAAAAATAAAAATAAATTTAAAAAAATTATTTTCCAAGTTTGGAAATTAAAATATGTAGCTAATATTCCATATTTTCCTTCTCAGAATTGGCAATTTTGTATCTAAACACAATCCAAGTTTGAAAATGCTTAATAATTAACAATTGATGATTGTTATAAAAATTTGCATTGTCTAGCTAACCAAAAGAGACAGACTAAGTCACAACTGGGTAGAGATATTTTCAATCTTTTTATTGTCCTCATTCCAATTCTGTTAAAGTACTTTGGAATTTCATTATTACATTTTTTTTAAAAGAGGGTGAGTGCAACAGTGAGCATCATGAAAGCATAAATTTTTAAAATAATAAAACACATCTGTGTACCTAAAATGAAAGAAAGTAAAAATATTTTTCTATTAATCTTTTCCTCAACAACCAAATCTTTTTCTGAGTATAACGTATGTATCTAACAAGGAAAAGGGACAGTTGTCAGTAATAACTACATCTCTTACACATTTCTAGACATCCATGAAAAGCAGGTACATTCTTATCCTAATGGGGAAAACCAGAAGTCATTACTCAGTTGAAGAATATGAATCTGTTTGAAAATAATCTTGTTGTAACAGTCTTTCAAAGACAAGAGGAAAACCTTCTACCACTGCACTAGTTCAGTTTAGGCTGAGCACAAGTCCAGATGGGCTGCTTCCAGTGGTGCTTAGAGAGCTGGATAATGGGTTTGCCAGACCATCCTCTCGTTTTTAGAAACTTGTGGGTATGAGAGTATATTCCTAAGGATTTGAAAGGAGCACTTACCCTTGTGTAGAGAGGATAGAGAGGGTTGTTTAGCCTGAAGAAGAAACAACTTTAGAGCCAGCTAGTAGCATATGCCAGCATTTATGAGGAGGTCACTTAGAAGGTGGAAGCAGAATCTTCACAGTGGGAGGAAGAAAATAAATAGATAAAAGTTGAAACAAGAAATGTTTCAACTGCGTGTAATGAATTTTTTTTCAGTATAAGAACAATCAAACACCAGAACAGGCTGCCCTGAGAAGCTGTGCAGTCTCCATCTTTGGAAGTCTTGAAGACAAAACTGGATAAAGCCTTGAGCAACCTGATCTGACCTCTCAGCTGACTTGCCTAGTGTAGGAATTTGGACACAGGACCTCCTGGGGTCCCTTCCAGCTTGAACCCTCCTATGACACTGTGATACAAAACATTCATTAAGTATCCAGAACCAGTAGAAAGGAGGTGAGAGAATATCTTTGTTGCACATTTCTAAATAAGCCTTATAAACATTCATTCTTAAGCAAAAATAAATAAGCCGACAAACAAGGAAAGGAGACAGACTGAGAACTTAAAAGCTATTCCTAAAGTCACAATATACCTTGAGAAGTATATTAGGAAATCAATTGATTTGCTTTACATTTATGAAAATAAATTTAGAATCTGCTAGAACAAATTGTTCCCCACAGGAAAGCAAAAAGTCCCACGCTGTTAAAACAAACATGGCTCTCCAGCAGTCACTGTACATGCTCCTGCATAAAAAAGAGTGTTTGATGAGAAAGATTATGTGTTAAGTTTACTTAGCATGACGGACAGTACATGAGCATTATATCACTTTCTCTAAGCTTCAAATTCAAATGTACTTAGAAGATAATTCAGTATTCACATTTCTTAGCACAGACCAATCTCAAACAAACACTGCAAATTTCCAACTGACATTCGGAATGTGGACTTGACAAATGGGAAAGGAAAAAATTAAGCAAGAGGAAAAGGGAAAAAAAAAATCAATACATGACCATCTGAGTTGGAAAGAAAAAGACCCTCTCCATCTCACTTTTCCCATCTTAACAACATTTTTATGATGCCTGAGAATCTACAAAATGGTTTGTCTGTGTTTCTCTTTGCATGCTTATTTTTAACTTCCAGATATTGAAAAATAACAGTTTTCTGCTGTATTATGTGTGATCTTTTTCAATTAAAGTAAAAGGTTTGTGAACGCAGGCTTTAGAAGTGACTATAGTCCAGGAATATATTAAGTATTTTATGACCCACACATACTAATGAAAGCAATATTATTAGTATGGGAATCTTCTAGGGAAGGTGATTCAAAGGAAGTAAGAGAGAACTGAGAGATCTGGGGGTTGATTGAAATTATTACATCAACTTTATGGCATTATTTTTTATTGTTAATCTTCATAATAATGTCACACTCTATGAAAGAACCCTTTCTGCTATCACAAAACAGTGTTTCCTTTACCCTGCAAACCTATTCTGCACATACTTTCTGTAACATTAAGGCAATTGCAAGACAAAAACCATGAAGTTTATGACTTCAATACAATAAGAAAGCAATTTTAAATGCATGTTCCTTCCCTCAAACCCAGGTTTTAGCAATAATTGGTCCTTGCTTAGCGAAAAAATAAGTTCCAAATTTCAGTTCAACAAATGCAACTCAAATTATTATATTTTATTCACATATGCAAATGGAAAAACCGTCTTAATTCTCACTGTAATTCTACTTAATCCCCTCTATACATTTTATTTGTAATAAATTTGATGCAATTACACCTATGCAACATAAGCAGATTAATATAATTCCACTGATTCCTATGAGAACATGGTACACCCACAGAGCAGATGTACCATAGGTTCTTTTTAGGTTTAAGATATAAATTCTGAAAACATACAAATTATAAATAATTTTTATAAAATCTAGTTGTAAAATGGAACTGAATGTTTAAGCTGAAAAGATATGCAACCTTTTTATGATATAAAATAACCAATGCAAGAGAAAAATCAAAATGATAGTGAAAAGAAGTAAAGCTTAGGTCATCAAAAGGATATTACAAGTAAGACAATTTCTAGAAAAGAAGTTTCAAGGCTCAGAAATTCAAGTGTATTTGATTCTTGAATGTGGTACACACTAAAATAATTCTTTAAAATACCATTTTGCAGGTAACTCCCAAAAAAGCCTGTCCTTGAGTCTGGAGGTTGAAATGTTCTACTCTTCACTAAAAAAGTTCCTTTGATTTAAGAGTTGGTGGTGATTTTTCAGACTCAATAGGCAATATAAGGTCTCAAAGAATTTGTCACAATTCTGGTTTCCCATATCAGACATAAAAAATGTGGTGTCATGTAGGAGAAATAAGATACAGCCAGGCCTTCTGATATCTCTACACACATGTACATGACCCATTCAATGTAATCTCTCACTGTTCTTTTAAACTGGATTGACTGTTATGTTCACTGTTCATGATGATTCATAAAATTTCTGATTTACCTTTTTCCTACAGTTCTACAAAGAAACATAAAGCTCTTATTTCATTTTCTGAGATTTTGTTTTTGTTTCTTTTTAGATGTCCCATGAAAATTATGCATTTTGGATTATCAAGTAAAAGAAATTTTTTCTTAAAATGGACAAAGAAATTTGGTCCCTTCACAAATTTAATCTAATAGCTTGACTCACAAAAGCAGAAATAGATTTGTTTCCTTAATAGTTGTCTTTATAGATAGATAATCAAAGCAAATGTTTAACACTTGTATATGTTTTAGAGGAAAATCTGCTCTGTTGCAAAGTGAATGTATAATAGCTTCACTCATATCCATGTTTTCAGTTAAAGTGAAAATACCTCCAGTCCATTAAAAACAAACAAAAAACCAAACCAAACCAACAAACAAAAGAACTCCACAAAACAAACACAAAGCAAAATAATCTATTTGTGGTCAAAGATTGGAATAAATAACAACCTCTCTTCTTAAGCTACCTTAAAAAATCCCACATACAATTTCATTTTATTTCCCTGAGCACATTTCATCATAAAATTTCTATAATTAATTTCAGTCCAAAAAATTTCAGGGATGCAAAAGAAATGAGTATAACCCTTTGAAAGCTATCAATGGATGTTTAACAGAAACTCTCACAGTTTTTTTCTGTTTCAGGGGAGATGTTACCCTAAAATAACAACAGAAGTCTTAACAGCAAGGCACTCCTGATATTGTCCATATATTTTCTGCGCTAATATGCAGCTTAAATCAAAGGTCTTTCAGAGTTGAAGATTTCGGGGCATTCACATCACAAGGAAGACAAGGCCATAAGAAACATGTATATTAGGGAAATCTGGCAAACAGAGTTGTAAATGCTCTTCTAAAATTTGTAGCTAAGCCTCTCTGACTACCACAACAGAACTACAACTCTACTTACATATTAAAACTGTTTCATAGATTTCAATCAAAAGAAATGTTTCCTATTGAGATGATATTAAGACAACACAAAGCTACCTGATATTTTGAAAATAACATTAATTTCTCAATTTCTGCAAAACAGGAAGCTAAATACATAGACATCAGAGACATAGACGTTTTTCTCTTATCTTCAAAACCTAAAATTATGATTATAACATCACAGAAGGATGTACTGGCATAGAAAATCCTAAAGTCTCTCATGTATAACTTAGACTTATGAACACCTAAAAAGGTGGAGGAGAAAAAAGTTGGTGACTTCTAAAGCTTCTCATTTTAGGTTTAGCTCAACATCTTTAGATGTGCAATCTGAAGTACAACAACTTCACAGATGGTATTACTGTGTCCCTCCAAAGCAGCTTCTTACTGCGCAACTGATTTCACACTGATATTGACTGTCTTCACATCTGCAGAGACATCTGGTTACATATATTTGAAACATATTTTAGAACTAATATTTGACTTTAAAATTAAATTAACTTTTTTTCAGAGAGTCATTAGTCTTTGGATGAACCAAATATGATTTAAATTGATGAGCAGTTTTCACTGAAATGAAAATGGTAATATTATAAGAAATGTTCAACATTTTTTGGGGTTTTTAAAATTACTGTTAGCAGAAATAATGCTTTTTGTTCCCTAAATGGAAATATCCTGTCCTGGAGGGATGATTATTTATCTAATCTGTGCAATGCAGAACATGGTTAATGTAAAACGTTGCCTGGTACAAGAGCTACCTCCGAGGCACAGGTACCCCAGGTTCTCACTCTTCCAGTAAACAAGAGGTCTCAAAAAAGGTTTCACTTACCTGGCAAGAGTGACATAACTCAGAAGTACTGAACTGAGTTTCCATCCAGCCTGTTTTGCAAATTCAGAGATGCTTCTCTGAACCCTTCATATATATTTTTAGCTATATTTCAATTAAAAAAAAAAATGAAAAAAAAAATGAAAAAAAAAAATTAATTAAATAGAAAAAATAACTGAGTAATTTTACTCTGTGATTCCAATTTCTATATATTTTATGAGTCACAAAATAGAATTACAATTGTTAGCATTTATGTATAAATTTTCATCTTTACTAATCTCTGCATATAACAGTGTCTTAAATGTTTGTTTTCCCTTACTGTGGAACTATAGGCTGTCATAGTGAGAGCTGAGCGTCAACCAGTTTTGATTTTGTGAGATGTTAAATGGAATCTACAAAATTTTCAATTTAAACTTTTTGATATGTCTGAACTGAAACATTTCATTTGTTGTGGTGGAAGTGATGCATTTAGCTTTGACATAACATGAAAAACTGTCAGGAATGTGTCACCCTTAGCCAGTAGTTCAGCAGGTCCGTATATAGGATAGCTAAAATTTTAGCTCCTCTTAGGCCAGGAAACACTACTGCTGATCATCACCCTTGAAGGATTGGAGTCATGGGTTCACTGGGATGTAGTCTGTCTATAAACCGTTTCTTAGGCAGCAATGATGAAATAAAGCACCTCAGCTGTAACTCTTAATTCCTAAATTAATGAAAATTTATGATGAAAATGTTTGGAGTTTGATTAATAGTTTTTCTATTTAATGCATTCACTTTTGTACTAACTGCAACAATAATAATTCCTTCTGAAGTTCAGAAATTCTCTCTTAGAGAAGTCTAGAATTAGAAAATGAAAATAGGAAAATGAAAATATGAAATGGAAAACAATACAAAAAGAAAAAAGGGAGAGAATGAAAGTCTTAGAAAATTGGTCAATTATTTTTAAAAATATTGTGAAAATCTGGGAGGAGTTATTCTAAGATATTTGTCTACTATCACATAGGCCTTACCTTACATACTGTAGAGTAGCTCTCTTGCCCAGAGGCAAAGTCTAGTCAGGACATCTTGTAACAAGAATCATTCAACCCACAACAAGTGAGTAGAAAATTTCATTGCACCAAAATACCACATGGGCATAAACAATATCCTTGAGACCCTAATTTTTTCTCTAGAGTAACAAGAGTTTATCTTGAGACGTGCAAGATAACTGAAGGTTACTTGGCAAATTTTGTATAAAAGAAGGAAATTTTAAAGACCTGTAAGTTTTTATATTGTAGGCTACAGACACTGCGGGTTGTCATCATCCAAACAGTCTCCAAACATAAGGGAGCCGTTTGAGTTGCAAGAGTAAGGACACTAAAACTTTTGAGATTAATACATTTATAGGGTTGATATTGTCTAGCATGGATAGATTCTGCAACTTTACAAAAAAGCTTCAGTCATGAACTACTTATTCTACTGAGGTAATAAAATGGGCTTCAGTAGGACATGCCCTTCAGGCAAAGAGATGAAGAAATTCATTATCCTTTAAGCAAGTTCTGTGTTCTCTCTCTCTCCTATTTCTTGATGAACTGTGGTCAGTAAATTACCTGAGGATTGACTATGGAAAGTAAGATTTCTTGTGCACTGTAGGAACTGGATACTGATGATCCTCACTGATTTCAGTAAATAAATTAATAAACTATTTTGCTCTGCTGTGGTGATGTGTGAATTCATGTACTATAAAATACATTACAGTAAGGTATTCCAGTGAATGCTTTCAGGTTGGTTACTCCTCTCAGGTCTTCCACTGGTAAAATCTCCCATTACATGCTCACTGATGATTGCAAACCTTGATATATAGTCCTGTAATGCCCTCATTTTACAATGCTTAGAATTATTCCAGAATATTTTATCGATTAAAACTGGTTCTTGCCACACAGTTCCATGTCTTCCTGATTAACCCAGTCTCCTGATTAATTTGATATAAGCTTGCTTCCCTCTTTTTATAACATTACTAATTAGTGCGCAAAGCAAAATATTGTGCTCTCCCAACACTCTTTCCCAGCTACGATATACACGCTGCAGCTGGCTTTATCTTGTTAATGCAATTTAGTCAATCATTCACTGAATATCAGATAAAACATTTTAACAAGTTATTTTTCCTTTCCAGTGTCTCGTGCACTATTTTTCAGTTATTAACAGCAGCTTTTATACATTTTCATATCCGATATTTGTTGTGGGCTGTAGCCATCTTGACAAAATCTCATAAATATTAGAAAAACAGACATTTTAATAGAAATACTGGGCAAAGTTAAATACATGAATTAAATTTCCAAGCATGGAGTAGGTAGCATTGAGGTCCTCAAATTAAATTCTTCAATATCAAAAACTTCTGCTTAACCGTGTTGTATAACACAGGATGTGTCTAAGTCGATGGATGCCTCCCTGCTTGAAATCATTGCTCCCTGGTGTTTTAACTATGGACTGCCTCAGAACTACTCCAGCCTGAGCAGCCTGGTGATTATCACCTCTCTAAATTTCACTGGTTCCAGAGTAACCAGGCATTTCTTAGAAAATGCTCAAAATTCACGTGCACTCACATACAAATGTAGAAACTTAAGTTTCTCACAAAATATAGCTATGACTTCTGTTTGTTCTGAAATTATTAGAGAGGGGGATCTGTCACTCATCTTTCTGAAGTGCTAACTTAGTGATTATTAGCCTTTCCTAGGAAATGCCACAGTCATTTGCAAATCCTTCTACATTAATATTTCCAAAACACACATTTTCCGAACCAGGAGTGAGAAAACAGATTAAAGGAAAAGCACCCTGTAGGAGAGGAAGATGAAAAAGACAACCTGCTTCTCTGCACTGTTTCTCCATGTCATCCTGATACTATTCAACACAACTAGAGAATTAAGCCTATGAGCTGTGAACAATCAGTGTCTAAAACACTAGACTAAAGAGTCAATCGATCTAACAACCTATCCTTGCCGTGTAAACCTTGACTTGTTATCTACAAAACTCCAGCAAATAAGCAGACTGCAACCTCAGCATAATTTAAAGCCTTTGAGATCAGGGCTTGCATCTTGCTGGCAATATATGTGGATTTTAACTCCCTCATGCTGAATGAAACTCCTGTCTGCTGAGGATCGTACCAGTGGCCATTATCTAAAAAGTAATAACTTTACTGCCTATTTTGAAAGAAAATATTCCTGCTTTGAAATACATGTCTCAGGAGAGGCTCCTGGGGTCCCATTATCAAAGACACATAGCAGTGCAGCATGTGACCATGCTCAGGAGAGAGGTGGCATTTCAACACAGTATGGCAGACAGTAATTTTTGTTTGTGGGAACGTGGCAGAAATACAGTGCACCATGTCCCTCCCAGAAAGCGTTATCTTACTGAAACAAAAAACCCAAGAAACAAATGGTAGTTTCTGATCAACAATATGAAAGAAATCTATGAGAGGAAAGGAAAGCATGGCAGTTTTTTGCATTCAGTACTTCAACTGCATCAGGAATCATTCTATTTGCATTAAAACTAGGGGTACAGTAATATTTAATATACCTTATATAGAAGATAATGGGGCTGCACTTTTAGGCTATAAGCACATTATTTGACCACTGCCCAGGTACTGGCTGAGGGTAGGCTTATTCAGCAGGATATAGAAGACAACTGAACAAGACAGGTAACACACACAGACAGCACCACAAAAGACATCTGGATCTCCCTGTCAGCTGGGGTCTGCTGTCTTGGCTCTGTCTCCTCACAACTTGTTGTGCATCCCCAGCCTCCTCCCTAGAAGAGTGGAGTTAGAAGCAGAAAAGACTTTGACACTGTGCAAGCACTGTTCAGCAATAACAAAAATATCCCTGTGTTACCAAAGCTGTTCCCAGCACTAATCCAAAGCATAGCCCCATATCAACTACTATGAAGAAAAATCAACAGACAGTATAAGAAAAATCAGGTAGGTTTTGAGTACAGGTGTAGCAAAGTTGGGATCAAAGGCTAAGGAGTAAATGAGCCCACGTTTTATGCTGATGGGAGAGAAAGGGACAGATTCAAGTGTAAGAGAAAAGCTGTTAAGGGTCCAGAAAGGGGGTAGTGAGGCAGACAGAGACGTAATAATTTGCTGGATGTTGAGGATAACTGATCTGCTTAAACTCTCAGCCTAAGCAGGACAAAAACCAAAACCACAATCACACCACACAAGTTAAACCCATCCTTCATTCAAGGGGATGGGGCAGGGGAAATGCAGAGGTTACAGGCTAAACATCTAGATACCATCAGACTTGTAGTTGCTTCAGATCTGTTGACATCATCATCTTAAAATCCACAAAAGCAACTAGCAAAGCTGCATCCTGGTCCTATAATGAGCTCATCACCTTCAGGAGGATACTCAAACTTTCCCAGATCATGTCCTATCAGCAGCACCCTGCAGCTAGTTTGTTCAGTATGAATTGAATTAACCTTGTGTAAGCATGGAATAAAAAAGACATGAATTAAATCTATGATAGAATTACATTTAGCTATCATGAGCAGATATGTGTTTGCTGACTTAGTCTTTCACAACTATGACTAATATCAATTTCATAAACACAACTGGAACAATATCAAAACAGTAATGTAATAGAAAGGTAAAACCTTTCTGATGCAAGTGAAGCCAAACACTGTGTACATTATGATCTAATAGAGATAAAAGTAACAGAATTTTGTCCTGTAAAATCCAACATTTTCACAGTCCTGAAACTTTTTCAAGGATAATGAAGGAAAAAATATTGAATTCTATAGATATTGTGTTCAAATTGCTTTCTTCTACTTTTGAAAATTGTCCCGCCGCCGGGGCTACCTGAATGCCCTCCGACACCGGTGGTAGCTGTCCCTGAAGAAGGCAAAGTCACGAACCCAAAGGCTTGTCATCCCACAGCACGATATTCCAAGAGACACAGAGGCAGAGGCAAGAAATGGAGGAGACCTTTCGGTATAAGTTCCTCGGAGGTGTTAGGGACCAATAGACACAGATATGGGGTTTGCAGTAACTTATAAAGCGAGGTGGAACCAGGGGAGAGAACACTGTAAGAACCAATGAGGCAAGGGAAAGAGAGGAGCTCGGGTGGAACCCCCATCAAAGTGACACAACTTGGATCCATTGGGGAAGCAGGGGAGTGGAACATATTTTAAACTGTCCATTGGGGCATCCAGTATTAGGGGATTTCCAAGGAGGGGCAAGGAGAGGAGTTCAGGAGATTGACACTCAGAGGGAAGGCAGCGAGGAGGAGATACATTAGAATTACTCAATGAGGGACTGGGGAGAGGGGAACTTTCCAGAGGGGAGGTGTGCAGAGGGAAGGATTGACACTTTTAGGGGCAGGTACAATTCTGACAGGGGAAGGGATCATGGGTTGACAAGCAAGGGGAGCAGACTAACTGGCAAGGGGGAAACTTGGGTAACACAGGGTACAAAAGAGCATAAAACAGGCCACAACAGAAAAGTACCTTACAAGATATGCACCCTTTCTCCAATGGAAGCTCTAATTCCATTATTGCAGAAAACTTTATAGTCCACTGACATCAGAACACACTTATGGATAGTTATCTGTAAAACCATTACATGGTGTGATTACAGATGGTCTGAAAAGTGGAGTTTCACGTTACAGAAAACAGACAAAACAAAACCCCAATGGGGGCAGAAATTGTTTGCTGGAATATCCCTGAAATAATTTTGTGTGAACATACTGTTATAATTTCATAAGAATAAAAGATCCATTTTTCAAGTTCTTTTTAGTTTCCTTGCTTTAATTTTAGAAATTTTAATCACTAACACTCTCCTGAAAAAGTTTTCCTAATGGTTAGATTAAGCCTCTTATACACTACATAACTATTTTAGCAATGGTGATTAGTACCTTTTCATTATTCAGATTTTTTTTTTCAATTCTATTCATATTTTAATTAATTTTCAGAATCTCTATGCTGAAGTCTGTTGGCTCAAGAAGTAAACCCCATGTGGAAGTTAGTGAAATCAGAGACCCAAAATCCTCAGAGAGGACTGGGTACTACTTGTATTATGTAGGTGGTTTTTTGCTAGTAAACCTTTACTAAGTTATTCTGACCAGATTTTATGAATACTGATAATACATAGCATTTTCCTGCTTCAATGTGTTAGCTTAAAATTGTTTTTTGTATAAATCACCACATTCATTTTATTACCCATTGGAGAATATAAAAGGAGTAAGACATACATACTTAAAGTGAGCATAATTTAAGCAAATTTAGCTCTCTAAATATTTTGCGGCACAGTTGTGTAAGTTTTTTCTCAGATGATTTTAAAATATGTATTTTTTGTTCTAAGCGTACATCAGATATTGCATTTATCTCACTAAATGTAATACAAATCAGACTAAATAGAAGCTAGCTGTTGTCATTCAACAATATATATGTTCAAATTTTCTTTAGCAGAGCCTTTTACTGCTGGGAGAAACAATTCACTGAATGTATAAAAATATATACATTAGTAAAAGACCATTGCTGTTGTTACCACAGTGACATAGCACAAAATGTGCAAAGCCTTAGGAGAGGTATTTGCAAGCACATTTATGTGTTCACTCAATCTTCTGTTACATTTGTGATGGATTAAAAACTCATACGCATAACATGAAAAGGATGATATCTATATATTCATCTGGGGTTTTTTTAAGTAGGAACTAACCAGAAAAAGAACCTAGTTTTGGATACGTTTGTGGTATATTACAGTTTTAAATCATATTACAGACACAGTATGTAGAATATGTAATGTACGTACAATAACGAGAAAGCCATCTCCAGAAATTATAATCTAAAAATCACTCTCAATATGTGAAATTTTTACCATGAAAGATCTCGCCACAGGACTGAACTTCGCCCTTGCCTTGACCAAAAAGTCATAATGATAACTCTTTAAGTCTTCCTTTACTGAGGTTAAATCTTCTAGATTGGTGATGGAGAAGCTGCTAGAGAAAATTTGCTTAAATTTTCTTTTACTTGATACATGTGAAAAGAGCCTTGGTGGATGTGGCTCGTTATGACATGCTGGGAAGAGAATTCTAGGATTATGAAAGGTTTGTTATGTAATGCTTGAAGGAGAAACTAAAATGGGGAAAGGGAAGGTTCTGAGGAGGAGGAAGCATGGTGAAATAGAGGGAATAGAAGGCAATCTGTCTTGCCTTCTTATAAAATTCCTTTCCTAACTGGCTGAGGGCTGTCTATTGTCCACACATTTGTTTATTTGGGGACTGAGTTCAGCTACTGGAGACAGACCATGGGACAGAGCCCACGAGTCCTTGGTGCAGGAGAGAGCAGAGTGTGTACGCAGCGAGTGTGTGCCTGTGTGCAGGTATTGCAGTAGTGAGCGTCACACTAGACGAGCCACAAAGTAGAATAAGTTTGGGATCCATGTGTCAGAGAGGCCATAGGTTTCTGAAGGACGAAAGAATGTGAGAGCTGGCTTCAGGAGGAGCGACTGGAGAAGCCAGGATTGTGCCAGCTAGCTCTGGGTGCGCCCCCAGCTCTGTACCACCTCCTGGAAAAGTCCCTTTTCATGTCATTGCACGAGACAACTGGGGAGACCTGGTGAATCCAGGGGCCAGTTGCTGGGCAAAACCTAAGGCCAGTTCCTGAAGGAAACCCATCGCTAATTAGCTCTGCTGCCC
>WEKY01030912.1:0-53976 GCA_013390045.1 Picathartes gymnocephalus
TCTTTGGTTGTAGCTTCTTTATCAGGTTTTTTACATATGAGCAAAACTTTATATCAATGTTTGAGGCATGAACTATTTCAGTCTCTGACAATCTGAAACTTATCTGAAATAAGAGAATCAGTTCATTTTCTTTCAGTAAACAAAATATTATGCCAAGATTGCCCTGTTTCCAGAGCTCTCAAAAAACTTTTAAAAACCTATCATGCATCCATGCAATATTCATGTAACAAACTAGGGATATGTGTGGTTAAGATGCTCTGGGATGTGCCCAAATGCAGAAGAAATTCCTTTTCCTCTTCTCTTAAATACAAAACTTATGTGAAAACAGTAGAACATCACTTTCTTCTTAGAGGAGGGAAAAATTACAGCTCACCACTTCTGCCCAGGATTGTGGGGGTCCCATCCCCAGAAGTGTTCAAAGTTGGATGGAGCTCTGAGTAACCTGATCTACTGAAAGGTGTCTCTGCCCACAGCAGGGGGCTTGATCTTTAAGGTCCCTGCCAACCCAAGACTCTCTGTGATTCTATGATTCCTTTGATTTTATTGCAAATTCTCTAAAAGTAGAAATTAATATCCAAAAGTGGTTTGTTGTTGGGTTTTTTAATCCCATCTTGAAAGTATTTATTCCTTTCATTGGGAAAAAAATAAACAAACCCATAACAATGGAAATGTTTCTAGCTGTGCATATTCAAGACTGAAATGTGTTTTTGATATCTTGGTTTTGTTACTTATATATAAACTTAGAAACTAAAAATGTCAGAAGCTGAGGAGAGGACAGAGCAAATAAAAACAAAATGAGGACTCTATTGTCCCAGACTGATTTTCCAATATGAAACATATTCTGGAAAGGACTACAAAGAGAATACTTAGCTGTTTAGCTGTGGAAAAAATTTGCAGCCTTATGGTATATAAATACTGTGCTGAAAAAGTATAATCTCGTTCACATCTAATACTGGAAGCTACACAGACACTGTACATGACCATATGAGTTCAAGGAGTTGGGGCTACAGAGAGGCCTGTGGTGTGTTTGCCCCAGATGGGATCCAAATGCCCACCAAAGCCACTCTATCCCTCCCCTCCTCAGCTGGACAGAGGACAGAACATGCTAGAAAAGGCTCCTGGGTTAAGGACAGCGAGAGATCACTCACTGTCTTGGTCAACACAGATTGAATGAGGGGAAATTAATTGAATTTATTAGCAAACAAACCAGAGTAGGATTATGAAAAGTAAAACCAAATCTTAAAATTAGCTTCACTGATCCAGTATGGGTCCCCCAGAGGATTACAGGTCCTGCCCAGCAAACCTGGAGGCTTCTCAAGGGATCACAGCCTCCTTTGGGCCTCCACCTGCTCTGGCATGAGCTGCAGGTGGATATTTTCTTCCCCATGATCTCCAAGGGGAACAGGGGGGTAATTGCCTCATGGTAGTCTGCATCATGGACTTCAGGGGAATCTCTGTCCTCATGCCTGGAGCTCCTCATCCTCCTCCTTCACTGACCTTGGTGTCTGATGGGCTGCTGCTCTCACATATTCTCATTCCTCTCTTCTCTGGATACAACTGTTTCAATAGCACCTTTCCTCTTCTTAAATACATCATCCATAGGTGCTACCAGTGTCTCTGACAGGCTTGGCCTTGACCAGCAGGTCCATCTTGGAGCTGGCCAGCACTGGCTCTGGGAGACACATATGAAGTTTCCAACAACTTGTCACAGAAGGGTCCCTGAAACCTCACTTGAAGACCCTCCACTACCAAAACCTTGCCATCCAAAACCATATAAGGGCATACATGAATAAAAGAGGCTATGAAAAATGTACTGAGAAGGACATGTTTTCAGCTGATGTTTCTAGGGAATGTGTTTGTTTGCCACACACGCTGAACAGAAAAAGTTCAAGATTGTTGGGGAATCTGAGCACAGTATTTGGGAATATTTCTGGCAGCCCATGAAGAGGTGAGAAGACTGAGTTGTCAGCAGGGATGATCAAGAGACTGACTTTTTCTGGCACTGCCAGGTCAGCTCAATACAACTTGTAGTCCTTCAGAGATGCTGATGGTGTGGACATTGAGAGTTGCTTGCCAGGAGAGATACAGGGCTGCAATGGAAAAAAGGAGTGCAGACTTTCTGCAGAAATAAAGTAAGCAATTATCTGGGAGAATAACAACCTCTCTAAGAAGGAGTCTTGTATCTGCTGCCTACCTAATAATGGCAGAGCAGAGGAGGAGAGGCCACTTTCAGGTCCTGGAATACATAAAGCCACAGACCTTCTAGGAGGAACGTGCCCCTAATGATAGCACAAGGTGTAGGACTGTCTCTTCTGCCTTTCATGTGTGTGAGCATCCCATCATCTTTAGGTCCCATGGAAGAGTGAGAGTTGGTATAGCAACCAAAAAGATTCTCCCTTTGCTCTGCACTATGTCCTTTTTTTGTAGAATATTTTTTTCCCTCTGAAAGGAAGCATATATGGTTTCAAAATCCTTTAGCTGAGGAAGTGGTTTTCAGAATTTCAGAAATCCCCATCTAATTAGAAAAGTTAGAATTTATTTCATTTGCTACAATTTGTTACCTCTGAATAATAGGACATCCGATCAAGCTGTCAAAAAGATATCCCCTATAAAAATAATTTATTTTAATTGGTAAGGTTTTTGTTGCTCTATGGTAATTATTTTTTCCAGTAAGGTTATAAGCAATACCTGTAGTCTTTCCATGTGCTTCAAGATTTGGCTGAGAGAAGGAAAATTTATTACAATTGTAAACAAGGGCTAATGATAAGAAAATCTGTCCTGCTGCATGAATGCAATTATGTCATAACATGTAGGCATGCATGTTTCAGTGACCAGTGCTAAAGCAATATTTCTTTCCTCTGATAAAGTCAACCTAGTTTATTATGTTAACCTTGAGTGCTCATTGCTGCCATCTCTGCTACTGATAATGTTACTTTAAGATTCTTGAGTGAGAGGGTTTTTGTAAAGTGCTTTACAGATAGATTAGTAGTCAATTAAATCCACATTTCAGATTACCATATCATCTTAAAATGCTCTGTTATGCCCTGCCTCACTCGTGTAGTTCAGGACAAAAAATATAATCCTTAATTTACAAATATGAATTGCTTGCTACTTCTATCAGCTAAACGCCTTTGTTTTCATCCTGCACTCTGCTTATAATCATTGCTCAAAAGGCAATGGGAAAAACTGTCTGAATGCCAGAAATTATAATTTCAATAGAAGTGCTCCCTGGTCTGTTGCCAAACACTTGGAAAAGCTAATAAAAACATTTATACTATACTCTACTGGAAAAGTGTGTCTTGTTATCTTGAATTATAAACTTACCTTAGTCATAAACTTAGATTCTATTTTCTAAGTAACAACAAAGTTTAACAGAGATTTCAAAATAAAACTTAAAAATCTGTCAAAGAAGGAAGACTTTATTGGATGGAATTTGATAAAAAAACTGTAGTTTTTGTCTTCATAGATAGATGGTAAAATAAGAAGTCTGTTTACATAAAATAAAATAAAATGTACACTAAGACAAACTAAGATTCTGCATGGTATATACAAATGCACTTCAACACTTAGTGATATTTTATATCTACTTGATACCTAGATGGAGTATTTTTAAGATAATTTGAATCATAGATGGAAGAGTTCTACCGTGGTATAATGCAGTTCGTCTTACTACTGATGAAAAATTATTCCCTAAAGACAATTTGCAATGCTTTGTCCTCTCCGGTTTTAAGTTCCCAAAGACATTGGTGCTCCTGCTCCTGCTCTCTCATTAAGACAGTCTACACACAAGTGAATCTCACTGTCTGTAAATGTGTTTCACCATTCAACCTAATTATTTCCCTTGTTATTAATTAAAATATGTTTCCTAATCCTAAATATTTCTTCAGGTGTCTTGGTGATTAAATATTCTAAGAAATAGAGCATGTAGGACTCCTATACACAGCTAATATGCTGTTTAGATTTATGCTTTGGAGAATACATTTTATTTATTATTGCTCAATAGAAGATTTCTGTGATTCTTCAGTGCCCTGTGCAGTTCTTTTCACTAACACTACTGACTTCTCCTGGGTGTGACTTTTTCATAGGGAAGAGACTGGTTTAAGGTTCCTTCATGTTGTCCTAAAAGAATCCAACTGCTTTGAAGAATTTTTCTCAAGTAGTGAGAAACCATAGAGCATGGCTTAGAGAACACAATACCATATAGTGTGCACATTTACAGCTCTTCATTCCTCAATGGAGTATAGACTCCCCTGTTTATTAATGACTGTGACCTCCTCTTTGAGGCCACTCTATTTTCTATGTGATCTGACACAGGGGCTAAATATTTTTAAATTGCTGCAATTTGACACTGTTCAATAGAGTTTAGTTGTTTGAATCTGAGGAGCAAGTAGTGCTCAGATGAGCTAGCATGTACATGTATCACATGTAAGTTAGAACAGTAAATCTAAGAAACATGCTCTTGAGCATCTTTTCCCTCAGAACAAACAGGGAAAGAGGGAAACCCAGGCAGAGCACAAGTGATATGAAAGGAACTTCTACATCATACTCCTCCCAGACAGAGGAGGGAGAAGTCACCACCATGAAGTCCCAGCAAATATATTAGCATACTGATTGCTTTTAGTAACTTCCTCTTCCTTCTAGCTCTGTCTGGACATCCTTCCCTTTGAATGCCATGAGAAGTTTAAATCTATATAGGCATTTGAAACTAAGGAGGGGAACAAGTAGGGGCTCACAAATCAGGTTTGTGTACATAACCTCACAGGGTACTTTCTCGCTGGTGTGTGGATTAGTGGGTTGTAAGGAGCAGCATGGCTGCACGTAAAGTTAGAAGCCACCCATCCATCTCCAACAAAAAGTGTAGTTAGGTAAGGGAAGGTACTCCTGGAAGAGATGGGCAACATTTGTAACCCAGGTCTCCTGCAAGAGCACAAGGAGAAGGGCACATAACCAAGAATATTTGGTGAGTGGGGGAGTAGATGGAGATGAGGATTTTTGGGGCTTGTTTGTACAATAGTGATGAACTTTGTTGATGTTTACAAACATTTTGTGATTTCCCAATTTGATGCTCTATGTATAATTCAAAGATTGCTGGTTAATTGCATTTCATCAATGACTTGACTTAAATCACATGAGGAATATATTCCAGTGACTGATGCTACAATGAGAAACAATAATCTGCTATGGCTCAGACAAAAAGCTACGGGTTTCAATGACGAAGAAATTCAAGCTATTGGGAAAATCTTTCGAAAAGTAAGATAATGAAATACTGAAGTAGGTTCAGATAACTGTCATGAATTGGAAGTCTATTAGGATTCTGGAAGATTTCTAAAAAGGGATTGCATAAATATGTATTCGCAAAGCAATAAATAAAGTGACTTCAAAATGGATAAACATTCCAAGATTCAAGTCAAAAGACTTCATACAATGTGTAATCTTTTAGCTTATTGTACCTTATACATTCAGGTAAATATATTAAGTGAAAATAAACAGGAGATTTGAGAAGTGACAAATAAAATTCTGATAATTCACACAAGAAGGCATAATTAAAAGGAGCAATTTAGAATATGTAAGAACTTGACAGTGTCCTTGAGCACATATCGGGGCCATAAAAGTATAGTATGGTATTTTATTTGTTTGGATGCAGTCAGCATTACTGTAGGGTCTTTATCAGTTCATCAGCTCCTTTTACTCATGTACTTTGAGAAACCCGTCATTAATCTGATGGGGTGAATAGGGAACTATCTGTGAACAAATGTATTCATTAAAATGGTCTTATAACATCATGGTTTCAATTGCTGCAAAGCTGCAGGATATTTCTGGTTTCTATATTGGTGCTGTATGTATGAATGAGACTGAGAGTAGCATATATTTCTAGTACAGCCACACTGATAAGGTACTCCAACACAAGATCATGATCCAGGGAAGTATTTGCTTTTAACTGAAGAGATCTCACTCCTTTAAGCTGTTTCTAGCATCAATTTAAATTCAGACAGAATAGATACAAAGCAAGATTACTGTAGAACACAAGTTCAGTCTAGTCCTTGGAGAATTACAAACTCTCTGGCTGTGCTACTTCCAGAGTTGTTCACACACACACAGAACTGAGTAAGAAATTTGAGCTATTTTAATTTTTCAAGCAATGACCCTTTTACTTCTTTTCAGTACTATTCTTGACTTTTTCCACTTGCCAAATATATCTCACTCCTCTAGGGAAGAAAATCACAGGGGATTTTAGTAATACAATGTTGTATTGTAGATTCTGCATCTGTAAGCAAATTATTGCCATTGCGTTAGTGGGTATTTTTTAAAAGAATGTTGGGTTTTTTCTCTTTATTCAAGGAATATAGATAATTTGTGTGATTAATCCAGATTTTTTTCCAACTTTTTGCCTTGTTTATGATCTGTCCATGCTGAGTGCTTTCATTAAGGACCCTCAACTCCTACATACATTTAGTATTCTTTTTAAAAGATGACATTTCAATGAATATTATTCCATTTATTGTTGCCTTAAAATTTTATACATTTTGTACTGTTAAGTCCCTAATCATGTTTTTTTTGTGTACCTCAAAAATCTTCTGGTCCAAATTTTTCATAACTTATTTCTATAGAATCACATGGCAATCTCAACATACAGACTTATTATTTTCATCCTTCCTCATTTTTCATTAGGTAAAAGTGACTGAAAGATGTGATCACACAGCCTCAAGTCACCTCATCTTGTCTGCTTTAGTCACTGTACTTCACAAAGTAAATGTTCCTACTGCACAGTACAACACATATCTTTATTATGTAATGGCATTATATATTTAAATTTATTTCCTTTATTATTTATATAATTACATGTTATTTCATCCATAATACCTTCCCTGTTCATTCACTGTGAGTCTGTGGAGCCTCAGGATTTGAATAACAGGAAAATAGCAAATACTGACAGCAGCATTTGCAGCTGAGTTACAGATTTTTGTGAATAAAAACAATCTACCTTTCAAAAATGAGTGGCAACAGGATGGCAGATTGTGGGGTGGTTGATAGTGTAAAGTGTGTATTAACTTATCTTCAGATCTGAAGAGTGAATAATTTAAAATGTCTGCTTTTGGCAGATGCTCAAACCATGAACTTGTCTGATCATTTGGATTCTATGTTGTCTATGAAAATTTTATGCAATGTCTCAGACTGAGGGAATACATTTCGATATTTATTATGTGTTTCCTTATGCCTTGGTACCGTCCAAGCAGATTATTTTGCACCAGATGACATGAAGTACTAGAACAAGTTGTTGTATTTATTTTGTTGTGAAACAACAGTCATAACTATCGGCAGAATTATGGGAAATAATCGTTTGAGTTTTAGGGTTTAGGGGTCTCTGGGTTTCGAGACAGCGGGAGTTCTGTTTCTTGAGAGGTGTCTTCATTGTTCTAGTCAGGTACAAATAAGATATATTTGCATTTTATCTAATGTAAATAATTATTCAAATACTTTCACATTAGGATTATTGAGCATACTAAATCAATACATATTCTGCAATAATTATTGATTTTACAGCCTATGTATGGTAGAATGAAATAATTCTGTATCACTGTTTTCTAAACCAACAGAAGTGAGTGATTTGCTATAATGCAGTTATCCTCTTCTTTTTGGTGAGACTTAGCAACTGAATTAAGAGTGCAAATTCTATTTAAATCCTAAAAAATGGGTGAAGACACTTTTATTGATTTTGACTTAAAGGAATAGGGGAAATGGCTTAAGTTAAATAGAAAAGAGTAACTCTTAAATTCCTGATTCTTTAAGACACTTCAAAAAAACCTCCTTTAATTAAAGGGATGTAACATAACAATCCTAGACTTATTCACTGCAAGAACTTTTACTTGAATGAGAAAAAAAAAGTTTGGTTAACCCCATAAAAGTAATTTTTGAAAAAATGGAAGAGTCTGGGCCTCATTCACTGCTTCATAGTACTACTTCTAAACTGATATCTTAACCACAATAATTAAAGAAACAATGAACCTAAAGGATTCTCTTATGCATCCCGAACTGTTGTTTTATTATTGTATATTTGGATTTAGGCTTACCAAATTGACTTTTTTTAAAGCAAACTAAGAAAATGAAGTTACTGGTAAACCTTTATACTGTTTCCTGGAGGGATCCTTGCAGATACTATGTTAGAGTTATTATAATGGAAGAATATATTTGAGTAGATGAAGTATTAGTGTGTTTGTCAAAAATGTGATGGTGAGCACCACCCTCTTCAGGTAGCTGTCACTGAAGGAAAAATAAAAAAAAAAAGTTTCTGTTTCTTCCAGATAATTTCCCAAGATGTCTTCTGTATGTGAAGGGCCATGCTTTCCTTCACAGAGCAGCAGCAGGAAAATTAAAAGCAGAAATGACATCAAATAGGCAGAGGTTATGCCAGTTAGCAAAGTTTTCTTTTTTATAATGAATATTATTAAAACTGAAGATAATTGAAAAACTAAATAGATTTTAAAATGACCAGTTCCACTTTGGAAAGAAAATATAAAAATTCTGGTTTGTTTGCTGCCCAAGACAGATTGTTCTTCCATAATTTAACATTTATGTTCTTTTTAATGTGAATCTCTTTGATTTCAATGAGTTTTGAAAATAAAAAACAGGAATATCTACAATTAAAAGCTCTTACATTTCAGGATAAGCTATTTCTAAATGGTGAGTTAAGATATTGGACAGTAAGAGAAAATGGGTGCCTGAATTCTAAGATACATTAAATTGTCAAATGTTCTATATATAGCTATATATTTTTTTTTTTAATCTCTGAATGTGTTTCCATATTTTCAATACCAAATTTTTAAAAATTCTTTAATAGCACTCTAACAAATTTCACTCTTGAAGTAACTTCACTTAAGGATTTTGTTGACAAACCATTTTTTTTTCACTTCATAAGCAGATACTTATTAAAGTTTTGGCTTTTTTTCAATTACTTGGTTTATTCTTTTACAACCTCGTTGCCAGATATCCAGTCTTCAAACTAAATATACTCTGTGACTAATCTAATGTGGCCTTCTAACAAATGAAAGAAGCTCTTCCAGAGTTTGCGGAGTCTTTATGTGGGAAGCATCCTCTGACAGAGAGGAAGGAATTTAGGAGCTGAATTTTTTGTGGTGAAATACCATTATGGGAGCAATACCACATAAAGTTCCATTAGGTAATACTCATCATAATAATATTAAGCATTTTAGTATAATGCTAAAGAGCATTCAAAACTCTTTGGCATATCATCCTCCTCAGAAATAACAATCTAGTTTTTGTCAAATAATACTGTTGATAATACCAGTTGATGCAATTTTGTATTGTTAAAAAGCTTCTTTTATTTTTATTTTATTGTTTTATTTTATTTTATGCTTTTTAGTTTTTTCAAGTCATGTTGCAAAGTTGGTTAATAAGTCATTTTAGGCACTAACCATACTTTGAGGTTGTCTCAACAAAGCAGTTAAAGACGAACTTCTCTGAATGATTTCAGCCTTTGCCTGGTTTCCAAATGATGCAGCTGGCACATGGTAATTTGTGTTGGGAAGTTAAAATGAGCAGATTATGATGCAAGTCATCCTGTAGCCCTGTATATTATTGGTTATGAGGAGATAGTATCATTCAAGTTCTCCATGAGCCACTTACATGGCCCATTGGATACAAGTACTCCATCTTAAACTAGTTTTTCCTGATGAAAAAACTAAATGTTTATTAAGTTGCACCATATTTATTTCATTATATGATCAGAATGCCATTTTATGTTCTTTCACCTCTTGAAAGTATGGTAATAAGGTATTTGTGTATATTTGCTGTTCCCCATAAAAAAAAAAGCCAGATAAATGTAACGGTGAAGGAAGTAATAAATCTACCTGAGTTTATGGCTTGGCCCTATTCAAGTAGCAAAGTTAATACAAAAGATTTCTTAAAGCATAAAAAGGATAAAATATGATAAAACTAAAATAGCTAAGTGAACCTAGAGGAAAAATGTATCATTGCCTGTTAATTTTAGACAACATATTTATCCATAAAACACCCTCACTGGGGGTTAATACTTACTGTTTTCTTGAAGGCAATTACTCTACTGTGCAGTACATTAAACTGCAGAAAAACCACACCAATAAACAGGAATAATAACAATTCTTTAAAGTGTCCCCAGTGTGCTGTGATGTATCTATTGCTAACTCACATATTAAATCTAAACTGTTCAACAAACACTGCAGAATGTATCTGCGGGGCTTAATCCAGCTTTTCTCATTTGGCATTCTTAATAGTAAAAAATTGGCTGCAACATTGCAGTTTCAACAGCAACTCTCACAAAGTTTATTTAAATTTTCAGGAAACAATTTTAGAAACTAAGCCCTTGTTAAAAAATCAGATACATGACTGAATAGTAAAGCATTATAAAATAGAACAGTTGGCCTTTGTCTTGCAAACTATTTTGTATTGTTGCTACTGGATCATCTGAACCAGGCAGTCTTCACATTTTGGGCTTTTAATTCTAGACTATGAAAAATATTATACTATTTAAATCTGTTATTAAAGTAAGTGCTTTATCTTTAATAATCACATACTGTAAAATAAACTTTCTGGAACTCATTTGCTTATTTGACTGTTATGAATTACTTGTTTCCATTCACTGTTAAGAGGAAAGGTCTCTATTTCCCATGATGTCTGAAGAAGGGTGGGACTGTTCCATCTTGGATGATTTTGGATTACTACACAACGGCGGAAGTGTTAACTCTTCAGTGAATAGATAAAAAAAACCCCAAAACATCTCCACAAATTCTGAGATCCCTCTAATGATTTCAGTATGATAAAATTACATATGAATTTTGTTTACTGCATTTGACTAGCCTTGACAGACAGCCAATAATTGACCATTCTTTGGGTGAATAAATTTTTCCTAATATCCAATCTAAAGCTTCCCTGGCACGACTCGAGGCACTTTCCTCTTGTCCTATTACTCGCTACTTGGGAGAAGAGGCTGACACTTACGTGCCTATGATCTCCTTTCAGGTGGTTGCAGAGAACAGCAAGGTCTCCTTTCAGGCTGGTTTTCTCCAGGCTGAACAACCCCAGCTCCCTCCGCTGCTCTTCATGAGATCTGTGCTCCAGACTGCCACCTTCATTGCCCTTCTCTGGATATGCTCCAGCACCTCAGTGTCTTGAGGGGCCACAACTGAATGTAGTATCCACACATAACCATATTTATAACTTCACACAACTAGCCTTGGCCCATTGATCCAGCCTGTCCATATCCCCCTGTAGTGCCTTCCTAGCCTCCAGCAGATCAACCCTTCCACCTAACAGCACCATCTGTGAACTGACTGAGGGTGCATTCAACCTCTCATCCAAATCATAGAAAGATATTAAACAGAGCAGAGCCCAGTGCTGAGCCCTGGGGAATAGGGGCCATCTCCCACTGTCCCAGTACTCTCACTCACTCATCTCCTCCTGGGGCAGAGTAGTTCCTCTGCATGGGCTCACGCCGAGGCTGTGCTCACTGCTGCCAGCAGGTCCTGGCAGGACAACCAGGCAGCACAGGCCTGCGGCCGTGCCTCTGGTGGTGGCTGCAGAGCTCCGACATGCCATGGATTTCTCCTCAGTGGGCACCGCTGCTCGCTGGTGGGGTTGCCCTGCTGTGCACCGTGCCATGCCATGCCCTGTTTGCCCACCATGTGGGTGGCACTCCTGCTAGCTAGTGCTCGCTAGGGCCTTCTTCTACTCATGGCGGGGCTTGGCTGCTGCTGCTTCTGGCCCCAGCCAGCTCTCATCCAGGGCTCTCATGTTAGATTGTGCCTCCTGGCAGCTGCCGTGCTCCTCCTGAAGTTCTCCTGGTTCAGGAAACTCCCTGTGTGCACCATGCTGGCATGCTCTGCTGCAGATCATACCAGCACCAAAGGCACTCGTCTTGGCTCCTGATGTAATAAACATATTTACGTAGGCTGATGTAGCAAACCTATTTATAACTCCAAAGATGCTCATCAGGGTTCAGAATTAATACAGTATTCTACTGCATGCTCTAGTCTAGCACTTTTGGCAGATTATGTCAGCATATCCTGAAATTGCTACCTGTCCACAGAAGTTAGAAGTGCTCAGAAATTTTTCATAGAAAATTCTGGTCTGGGTTTTTTTGGTTTCTGTTTTTTTTCTTTCTTTTTCCTTTTTATATATGTTCTTTATAAAAAACCCAATGTTTCAGCAAAAATAAAGAAAGTGTTGCATAACAAAGAATTCATCAATACAATTTTCTTAGGTGACATTATCTCACTTTTCAATTGTTGTTTTAGGTATTCCTATACCATTACTGCCTATAGCTGTAATGGTCTTTCCTTTCCATATTGAAGATTTCCACTCCTGAATTACATAAAATATTTGCATGCTTCCATTTTACCTGCAAGGGCAAAAATTGACAATGAACAGATTAAAATGTTAACTAGACTTTGTTTAAACAATATGATTTATGATCCAAATTGTAATACTAAATATTAGTTACTCTGAAAGCTGCATATTTTGATCAGAAAGAATCTGTTAAATAGCAGTTTTCCTCCTAGGCTGAAATTGCAAAAGTATCTGACACTATCAAGAAAAAGATGCCCTGTGAAACTGTCTTAGGTGTATTCTTCAGACAATTCAACCTACATTTCATCAATCTATTTCCAATCTCTTTTTATAACTCTTGAACAGTGTCTAGGGATCTCATTAATAATTACATATTAGGCTATGAAAATCTGCCTGTTTTTTTTAAACTTAGTAAATTTAAAGTATGTGATAATAAAGTCAGGATTCTCAGTGTATGAATGTATAGAAAGAATCTGCGTAAGTTCAAAGCTATATATAAAATAGGAGAAAACAAAATTTGATGCATATTGTTATAAGTCTTCAACAACCCTAACAGAGACTGTGGGTACCATTATACGATATATTGACTCACTTTGCGACTACATTACAACAATAAAATAATAAAAAATAATTTTGCTAATTGATTTCTCTTGGCATTTTCATCTCAAAATTATCCATGCCTAATTGTCTTATGTAAAATACTTCAATTTGTATAATTTCTGAGTTTTCTTATGCTTTTGCTTGCAATTCCCAGCTGCTATACTGTACATGGGTTTATGTCACATCACATTAAAAGAACTAGAAAATTGCCCTTTGTATGACTTTAATTTCTGCTCAGATCTCCAATTAGTTATATTTTATTTATATGAGGCCTGAAGCAAAGCCACTTTCAGTTAGTAAGGGTTGACTTATTACTAAGAAAAATAGTTTTAGATTAAAGTTTTAGTGTTTAGGGTAACCCTAGATAGATCCAGGAATCAATTACCAAATGTTACCATTGATATGAAGGAAAAAAATCTCACCTTTGAGATGTATTATAAAAGTCACTCTTTTCCCCCCAAGCAATATTATTTGGAGTTAATTTGCAGTTTTTTGTAGCAGTAGGCTTGAGGATCTCACAGAATAATGCAGGTTACTAAATACGGGTTACATAATATTTCCAGATATATCAATGGGTAATTCAGAAGTTTAGTTTGTGTCAGTATTAAATATAGCTATTTCTATTTGCACAAACCCCAAGACTTCTGTCAAAATTGCTGTATCCGCCTTACCAAAATTCTCATGGGTTTTGAAAAACAGCTTTCCATGATAAGGGATAAAGCAGTAATAGCACAATAGCTCAATCTGTGAGGGCAAGATTGGTCTCTTATTCACAGAGTGATTTCAAACGGCCGGAAGGGACTGACTGCTGTGAAGCGCCTTTGTGGGGAACATCTTCAGCAAAATTGAATAATAATATTTCTGTGGGCCTTCAGCATTTTTTGAAGGATGTGTGTTTTCCTGAACTCATTTCATTTTCATAATCATCAAAAAGTATCTCAATACAGGAAAACTGTTCTGTTTTGTACAAATGATCCTGGACACCTCCTGGGAAACATTCCTTTATACAGAATGTATAAAGAAGCCCCGTTCAAGTAAGGAATCTAAGAAGAAAACGTCTGACCTTTTCATATTTTTTTCTCATTTCTGTTCTGAAAAGCTTGAAAAGTATGAGAAAGAACACTCTGGGCACACGTGGATTTCTGTGATTAGGCCTTTTATATACACTTTTTGACTTCTAGCCCTTAATCCTGTTAAACATTATTTGCACTGCAGGTACTTACCAAGAGTAGCTTTCATTTTAGCTGGAGATTTCTCCAGAGAAAGCTCTGAAAATCTGAAGCTGCATTAGTACCATTTTTTATTTTGTACTCCTCAGCATTTTTAATGTACACGTTTTAAATATGAATCTTTTCATCCCTGGTGTGAACATTCATCCTGTTTCATTTGATAGACCTTAAAATATTATCCTGAATTTTTGGAATTAGCAGGCAACAGTGTTCGTAAAATCAAAGAACCTCTGGGTTATCTCAAAGGAAAATGTGAATTAAACTTTGCTTAATGTTTCATGTGCGATACACTGCATTTAATAATTAATATGTTTGTCAGAATCAAAGAGGTAAAAGAGGATAATATCTTCTAAGAAAAATCTCTTAACAGATTTCTGAAGTATTCAGACACAGTTAGGTTTTGGCTTCTCTGACTTTAGTTGTCTTCTTGCTTCTACCTCCATGAGGCGGTGGAACACATAGGAGGGTTTGCCTTGTGAAGATGTGCAAAATGTTGTCCTCTAGGCTTATGGAAAGCTGACCCACAGAGAAAAAAAAAAAAGAAAAAAAGGAAAAAAGGAATGTCCTGTTTCAGGCAGAAGAGGTTGTCCAAAAAGTGAGGCAGAATCTCTTTAGCAGTATTTCTGTATTGCTGTTACAGAGATTGTTCATAATGGTTTTGAGGACCACAAAACATCTTTGTGTCTGATTTTCCTTGTAAACAACCTCAATTTGGCCTGACAGCAAAACATATCTACTCTTTTTGTAGATAAAGAGATGAACCCTTGCCATTTTTAGCTACTTAATGTCAGTCTTATGGCATCACAACATAGGAATAAGAATAGAATAGGAAACAAAAAGCTTCAAGTTTTCTTGCTAAATCTAGGCATAAATGTAGGTTTTTCCTCCCCAGAAGGACAGGACAGTATACTCCGATATTTACAATGATCCCACATGAAAGCTCATTCATCGGATACCACAGTTAGCCTTCAGTACAGTCACAATATTGTCCTAAATTAGAGTGGCTTTCACCCACACAGTTGGGTTTAGGTTAGACCCAAGATGGTAGGTTAATTATGGACAAGCAATGGTAGTATATAATAAACATGAATTTATTTGCTTCTAACACATGAAGGTCCTGAAGATCCTCTAACTCTGGGAGGTGCAAGACTACTCATTCAGTGATTGCGTCTTGCTAGAACATTGCTCAAATGCTATTAGTAATGGATTTTCAAAACTATCACCTTTAACTGTGCTTTATTGCTGCTGTACCATTTGCAAAACTTGTAGGAGCAGAACAAATACTATCCACTGTGGTGATATTCTTGGGGATTCCTGAAATTGTAAAAATTTATCTTTAAACACTAGCTGTGCTTTGTTCAAACCAGGAGTGTAAAAATTGGAATGACAAAGTTGTAATGGTGGTTGATGATGTAGCTTCAAAATAAAATAGTTATCCAATATGACCACTGTGTTTTAACAATTGAGTGTGAAGTGAGCAGCTTCACTCACAGAGGTAAGCATCCTTGCTGAGCTTCCAGCAGCATACAGGACCCGATTTTGCTTCATGCTACAAAACACAGATGAAAGATATCTATGTTGAGAAAGAAGTCTATCAATTGAAAGGGATTTTTGAAAAATATGAATGAGGATCACAGGCCTATGACTTTTAGAATGACTGCAGCAGCTAAAAAAACCCTGCCTCAGGCATAATACATACAGTCTAGCATAAGCTGTAAAAACTCTAAGCAAAAAAAAAGGACTGTCAACACTGTCCAAATCCAACACAGATAACAGCAGACAAGATGCTTCTCTGCTCTAATTTTGCAACTTTTTTCCTTTGCACTTTCTGCTCTGTTGCTGTGGAAAAACATGACTGAAATGCCTTCAAAGCCAAACAACTGACACTTTTCACTTTAAAAAAAGGAAAAAGAAAAAAGAAAAAACTGTTCTTTTACGCTTGTAGATTTCTGCTCAATTCTGCTGCTGTCTGCAGGTCATCTGCAATGGTAATCCAGAGCACTAACCAGCCAGTGTGAGCAAAAAATGGCATAAAGAAACAAAGTCCATCGGGTTTTGTAGCGGGTAATTATTGTACCCATTGTAGCAGGTAATTATTGTCTCATTTTCCATATAAGTCAAACAAAAGGCTAGTGTTCTGAGAAGGAGGTAGCAATTTGAAAGCCATATATTTGGTCAGATTTTTGATTAACTTTTCAGCTTCTAAATCCCTGCCTGCTCTTTTGAATTGCTGTCTTTCCTAGCTCTTGCAGTTAAGAAAATATCTGCAGTTCTGTAACTTTCATTTTGCTTTGCCTTGGAAACTGAGCTCTACAGGGTACTAAGTTAATATGAAATAAATCAAATCAAGAAACTGATGAATTTTGTGATCAAGATGAAATTGAAAGAAATTAAACATTATGAGGCAATGTTGATTTTCAGCATTCACTCCTGCCAGTGTTCTCCAGTCAATTCCATCGGTCTACAACAACCAACTAGTTTTCCAAAATGATAAATCATATTTAAAAAACAGATTATTGTAAGAAATACATCTACAGAGACATACATAATAATTGCCTGAGTAGGAGCATTAGATAATATAGATCAACTTATTAGCAATAAATGTGTCCAAGCCTAATAAAAAATAGATGTCGAACAGCACAGTTTTTACAGGATGGCTCTAGTAACTCTCTCTTGTTGCTCTCAGATGAACCCTTGTATTACTTGTCCTACAAGAAGCTTATTACAAGCAATCTAAACCATGCCAAAACAAAGAAGATGAACTATGTGCTAGATAACACAAGAGACCAAAAATGAGGAAAGCTTAGGTTAAAGGATCATCTTCTGCAGAATTTCTGTGTGATCTTGCTGAGTTGAGCAACACACGTGAATTTATTTCCCCATTTGTAAAAAGGAAATTATACTTGTCTAGCAAACAGAAAGTTATGAAGTTCAGGCTAAATATCTTTGTCAAGAGTCTTTAAATTCTTGTATACCAGACACTGTATTATTTATTGATTCCTTCATCTTTTATATAAAACAAAGTTTGAGATGCAAAAAGGTGCAATTTAGATGCTATGATGTATATTATGCTGATTAAATCAATCTTAAATCAAAAGTGTTTGACTGATATTATGCCAGGGCTGAAACTACTTGGAAAATTTCTGTTGGAATACTTTTCAATGGGAAATGTAAAAAAAAAATGATATTATAAGTCTGTAATATTGAAGTATTTGCTCTTTTTTTTGGTCATGAAAATAAAACTTAATTGCACAGAGCTAGTGATCTAGTAGGGACCACAAGTGCTTTTTTTCTGCCAGTGAGGCTTTCAGCAATTTCACTTGCCACCAGTAAAACTGGCAGGAATTTTGGGCAGGAAGGAAGCCAAAATATTTCTCTTTATGTTACTCCAAACCCAATTTTTCCTGGGAATCCCTTTGCTCATAAACGTTGTGTTTTTAATTTTTATCCTGAAGTGGGATGGCAAAGATTTCCATTATTTTAGAGGGATATTTTTAATTTCCAATTCCAATTATACAAAAATGCATTAGGCAAGCAATAGACTTAGATATTTCTGAACATCATGCTACTGCACAATATATGCATAAGTCATTGAAAGGCCTTAAGAGGATAAATCAATTGATACCTCTACAGCAAAAGGAAGCAGCAGTGACTTATCAGAAAATTGAAGCACTTCCTATGTATCTGACATCTTCAGTGTATGAATTTCAGTTGCACTAGATCATAAATATAAAGAGTACTTTAATAATCTCAGTCATATTGCAACAAATTCTTCTGTCTCTAATATCTGTTCAATATGCTAGGACCTTGTGAAAGTAAGGGAAAATCTAGGTTAGAATGTGACAGGATATAACTCAGACAACATTCACTAATTCATCTTCTTCCAGCTCACATAAAACCGATGTAATTTTTCTAGGAACTGTTTCTGAGAAAGATCTATGACATATTATGTATCTGTTCTTAGCTTTCATAATATTTCTAAGACTGGAAGGACGAGAGGAAAGATGGCATCTCTAGTACCTTCACCTTTGTATTCATGAGACAATTCAAAAATTATTTTAATAAGACCTAAATCCATAAAAAAACTTTTGCACTGAAACTTTATGACAAGGAGTTACATTTGTAGAAAATGCACAGTATTTTATGGAGAAACCAAAATAATGTTCAATTGCAGAAGATCATAAAAGAACTAATTAATTTTTTCAAATATTGTACCATCAAGGATATAAGTTTTCCGACAGTTGAACTTCTAACAAGCTATGTTGCTATACTGAAGAATTTCAGTTCAATTTTCCAGCAGGCACACATACACATTGTGTTTTTCAAACTGCAACACTGAACTTTGTACTTGTTACAAAATCAGATCTCATCTGGAAAGTGTACCTTTGTCATTATAGCTGGGTACTTTGGGGTTTTTATTGTGTTGATAGGTACTCTAAGAAAGTAATTCCCCTCAATTAGGTATGACTTTTCAGTAAAAAAGAAAGAGGTGAATTCTTCGGTTGATGGAATATGTAAAGGAATGGGAGATAATGGGAGATGAGGGCAGGAAGACAACAGTGTAAAGGTTTTGCCACATGGAAAATATTTGGCACTTGTAGTCCTACATTGGCTTTCTGCTGCTGCTCCAAATGAACTTCTTTTGTCTTTCTTATTCCCAGTATTCATCCCAGATATTTTCACAAGGTTTAACTGCAAATTAAACATTGAACATTACAGCTGCAAAATCCAGGTGCTCTGCTGTGATATACATTTTTCTAGCAAAAGCATCTGGATGCTTGGCTGGCTGCACCATGGAAAGAACTGGCTCTAACATTGCTTGTATTGGCATCCAAGGGAATTGCCTAAGGATCAGTCTGCTGTGGGGCTGGCTGGGATATGCTGCCCAGCTGGAGGCCATAGTCCTTTGATAGGTCTGCTATTGTCAAGAATTTGATCAAGTTTATATACTTAAGAAAAGAATCCTGTTCAAATTTCTCATGATCTCTTCCACATGTAAAGTCTTATTACAGTATAAAGGATCTAGTACAAAATCACTGAGTAGAGATATAAGCAACTTTTAAGGACCCACTGCTTTGGCTGTCTCTTTCACAATCCATATACTACACAATATGCTGTAGATAACTGCATCTCTGTGTTGTGTTAACCTTTTATTCCAAAATAAAACCATTGTGAGATAACGGATTTACATTTAGGTATTTTAATCTGAAATGTAAATAACCTCCACAAAAAATCCACCAAAATGTCCTTGCATTGTTAAATGAAATAACCTGATGAACTAAATTTGGCAAAGTCTTTCAAACATAGTTCTTATGGCCATACAGACTAAAGACTGAAAATATTTTCTTTCACTTAGACACTTAAGAATATAGACAAGTTCAGGAAACCTCTGGTGAAGACATGAAAGTAATTGTGAAATTGAGAGGATTAATAATATTGGCTCTATGCATATAATAAGCCTGGAAAATGATATTTTTCTTCGATCACTAATAATTTTTTAGAATTTATTTTTGTCTGATTTCTTTTTCAAATTAAAATATTCACTAATAAAAAAGACCAAGCAATAGTCCTTAATCCAGAGTGAGTGCACAACTCAGAGCTCTTCTATGTACAGTGGAAGTATTGGCAAAACAGCTGTGTGGATAAGATTAATGAGCATGTATATGCTTTTTTTCTTCCTCCAATGATTGCTAATATTTCTTAGTTTCTCCATGTGTTTTCTTCCACCTTCTACAGCTGGAAACTTGTGCACCACCCTGAATTCAGCAAAGAGATGCGTGAAATACAGTGCTACATCACTCATTTGGAAACTCTCCTTCATAAATCCTTTGTGAGGGCAGAGAAAAGGGTGCAGAGATCCTTTGAATACTCTACTGCAGTTTGCCAGCATCCAAGTTTCATATAGCCTGTCAGGCGACTATAATAAGCCTAATTTTAAATTTTAAAATGCATAAATATGCAAAAATATCTTGCTCTGCATATGTAGAGGCTAGTAAAAGTATTTTCTTTACAGTAAAACCTCTTTTTCTTTTTCTGGAAAAATGTTTTATTAATATGAGAGGGAATGGGAAAAAAAAAAAATCACTACCTACAGGTGATTCCTTTGGCTTTCTTTGTTGAAAATCTCCATGCAGATCAGACAGACCTCCTACTAGGGCCAATATTATTATGATTTTGAGAGGAGAAACAACTTGTACAAGTTGCCAGACCAGATTTATAAACAAATGCAAATTATGACTGACTACTTTAGTAGCAAATAACTAGGAACAGGTGCAGACAGTACCTACCAAAACTGGTTAATGTTAGGGGATTGCTGGTCTGGAATTATTTATTTGCTGACAATGGACAATTTTTCATTTAGTTCACACATTCATATGGTCACTTCTTTTCCTTTTCGTTTCTGTGATCAAATCACCATAAAAAGAGGCAGGACTTCTTACTATATACTAAGGGCTTATAGATTTCTCCATTAACTACATCCATGTCTTAAATTACTGATGGAATTTATGCACTGAATTCTCTAGCTAGAAAAGCTGTACTGTTTCAGACCTTTCAATATCTAGGATATTTGATGGTGATCTGAATGAGGTCATAACATCCATTAATTTAATTTCTTCTTAACACTGAAGAAATTTCATTTGTTACATCAACAGCATTCTAAGACACTTTGTGCCATGACATTCTCTGATTAGCCTATAAAATATTTCATTAATGTCTTCCTGATAGGTTATCCCATAGAAATCACAAATACTGTATATTATAATATTAGTCATTATTTCTCCATCTCTGTCTGAATCTGCTTTTAACTTCTCAGGTGAGAAGACAAGAAGTCCGCTCACCACTGTTCATGGTCTCTTTGTTTAGGCAACCATGTAGTACCAAGAATATGGTCACGTTTTTATCATGTTAGTTAAAACTTCCTTAAGCTCAGGAAGCAGGGGAGCAAAGAGCAAGGGTTTTTTTCCATGTATTCATATACTTGAAGCATTCAATTGGATAACACATTCAATGGCTTAATGATGCTGTTGGTTGCCCAGAACGAGCCCAGACCCTCCCAGTTTAATGGAGGTTCAGAGCTGTGTGTGGGCAGTGTACTGCTTCCAAGGGTTTCGGGACACACTATGTTCAGTAAGAAAGTGCAGCAAGGAATAAACTGGCATCACTTAAAAACTGTCCCTTTAACACCTGGAGGTCCTGGACCTAAACCTGCTGTGGCAGAGTGTTCCAACACAGGATCATCCCAATTGGACTCTCTGAGTTGTATAGCCAGGTTAGCTCCCAGGGAATCAGTCTTTCTCACTGATCTTTTGTGCCCATTAGGGCAGAAGGAGTGTCATGGCACTTCCCAGATGGCATTCTGGTGCAGTGCTGCGTATCAGCTGAAATCCCATGCTGGCAAGGGCACAGCCTTCCTTTAATGAGTCACTTCTTCCAAATGTGGGTAAAGTAAAGCAGAAACCCAAGTGACTCTGCAGGAGCCAAACTAAGTCTGGCATGACTATTGCTGACATAAAGTTAACAATCCTGCCTCACCAAAACAGGTTTTTTGCAGACACACAGGGTACAGGAGCTCTCCATATAGCTCTTTCAAGTAGCCATATAAAATTTTCTATTGCTAATGGTGTCTGTCCCACAGCTCTTCCAGGGATTGCTTGGCACACTGCAATTTGGGGGACAAAGGCACTCCAGGAGCCATTTGAACAGTTTAATTCAGTGATGTATTTCCAGTGCACGGCAATGGTACCCATTGCTGCTTAATGTACTACAATAAGTGCTACATATTTTCTAGGTTTAGTCCTTAGCCCAGCTCCATGTTATTGAGGTTCGTGGAAAGTTGACAGCAGTTCACATTAGGCAATAAACACAACCTGCATATGGTAATATCTCATAGTGCTATCTTGCTTTTGTATGACTTTTAGCAAATGCTTACTTTAGGTCAAATACACTTTGCAGAATTTTTCAGGGATGATGGAATTAGAGAGCTTTAGTTGGAAAAAAAGGTGAAGGATCTTCTCTACATCTCTTGCTGCTAGAAAGTGCCCTTTTTACTGAAGCAGCAGAGATATCATCAGTAGCTATATTAAAATACTTTACCCTTTCAATGTGCTTTACAGAAATCCTTGCAAATAGAATTCAGCAGCTCTGCTAACAGGTAAAGTAGCACCTGTCTTTTTCCTCTCTCTGTAGAGTGGAAGAAAAAGTGTGATAACACCTTATCTGATGTACTCTGTCAACACTTAGTGTTTAACTGTTTGGATGCACAAATCCAATTCTGTAATGCTAATTCAGTATGATAGCAATGGCGAAGGAATGTAAGATCTGAGTAGTGCTGGTGCCTCACGGCCTAGCTTCTTGTAATTAAAGAGAAAGAACCGTGCTTTTCCTATAGGATTTGACAGGACTTATGCAAATTCTGTGCTCAGAATTCAGTCCATCAGACATGCAAGACTGCAGCAGAATTTCTGAAGGATTTTGTACAATCCTTTGTGCCTCCTTTTTTGATTAACCTGGTATTTTAGTAAAGAATTATTTCTTTCATGTTTAGCAATGAGAAGAGCTTAAAAAGCACAATATGTTGCAAAACTTATTTGAAATATACATTGGACCAAATTTGATATAATACACAATGGAAATGTTGTATTCAAGGCAGTAAAGGTTTACTGACTAAAATAAGAACTTTTCTATTAATTCGTCTGTAGTTTATAGGATTAAAAGAACATGAATTTATAATGTTTGGTGAATTTACAATTTTTGGTAAATTTATAATTTATAAGGTTTGGTGAATTACTGGTACAAATTAAAAATGGCTTCTCTAAAATCATGCATTTGCAGATCAATGACGAAATAACAAACCATCTGTTCTACCAGAAGTCTTTTTCTCTGTCTCTGGTGTTGATTTCTATGTTCATAGTAAGTAAGAGACTTGGCAGTTGTAGACACTTAAAAATTATCTGCAGGAAAAAGCAATAATGCATCTTTATTGATTTTCAATGAAAAAGCTGTATGAGTTCCCTCTGAACTTTTCCAAGAAAGTTATCTGGCTGAGGTTGGATTCACATCTTTTAATGTATTTTTGTTGTTGTTGTTTTTTTTGAGTGTATTCATCAGGGTTTTTTGTTAGTTTCAGAAATGAAATCCAATTTTAAAAAGCCAAGCCCATGGAAAAATTATGCAAGTGAGAACCAAAAATTCCTTGGACCTTCTATTGAAAATTAAAGTGTTTCAGCATTGTGTGCCTAATTCTGGCACCTTTAATCTGGACTTTTTTTTTAAATAATCCTCCATATCTCAGTGGGTTAATTGTTCTAAAAAGTAGGTAGAAATTAACACAACAACAGTTGCATTTATTATGTACACAGATACTGATACACGATACATTTATGGAATGTTGAAATTCAAAGAAAAACACTGGAAAGAAATTTCCAAAAAGACCAAATTACACCATGCTTATGTATGCAGCTTGCATCTTGCTCAGTGTAAGTGACAGTGCTTAGAAGTTTTGTTGGATTAGATTTTAATATAATAATATTTTTTCCTTGGCTTTTGCTGCAGGAACTAATCAGAAAATTGTCAATAGTATGCAGAAGCTGGGAAGGCAGTTGAGGCATTATTGTATAATAAACCAACTTCAGCAGATGCTGCTCATCCCAGCGTATGAATTAGAGCACATGATGGGAGAGATCCTACTATAAGGATGCAAACCTTAAAATCTTTCAAAGTATGAGATTCCCAGGCTCAAATCTTAGATCCATGTGTTTAAAACTGCCAGGACTGGTTTTGTCTTCTAAAACATATTAGGACCAAAGAAAAATTTTGCAGGTCATTTTTACATGGAAACAGAATAGTCATTTTCGTTACTGGCGAATAACAAGAAAGTTCAGACTGGTGAATAAGAAAAAAATTCAGACTTACACTGGGTGACTGGGGGTGTGAGGGTGGTGGAATTAAATAAAGAAATAAAATCTTCCCTGATGGAAGATTCTGTTTGGGAAAGGATTGTTCAAGGGGAGGTTATGGCATGCAGGATCTTGGGGAGAACAGGAGGGGAATCACACCACCACACTGTTCTAATTGCATAGTTGTACTAGAGATTTTCACTTTTCTATAACTTACTAGATATTGACAGAAGCAGTATGGCTAAACTGTCAAAAGCAGAGTATCATCTCTGTATATCATATATGTTTTATGTCATAAAACACTGACATAATTTGAAAACCTGCATTTGATTTGTAGAAACTTTCATAAAATACACAAATCTTGCCTTATCTTTCACACTAAAAAGCATTTTGGTGACTTTATATCCAACATATAAAAATAAAATCCCTTTTTAAGAACTTTTCAGGATTGAATTAGGCACATTTTTTATCACTGCCTTGAAAATACTGCAGGAGAGAAAGTTGAGCTTGTCAAAATAAATGAGTATTTTAAGCCCCAAATATATAATATTATTCTTATGGACAATCAATTTGTGACAAAGGATCATCACCCTCTGCTGTCAGTGAACAAGATGTGAATATTTTCTTTTGAAGGTAATCAGCTGCTTGACTCAGTTTATCGGACTGTCAGGAGATTTCCGACCTTGCTAGCAGTGATCTCATTCAATGCCTGTTTTTCAAGGTTTCAGCCATGAATGGATAGCAGTCACACAGGAAGAGAAAGCACGGCCCCTGGCAGCCATGGAGGCAGCAGAGACTCTTAAAGGTCTGGGGGTCTGACCTGCTGGTTTTGAGAACAGGTAAATCACTGAGATCCTAAAAGGTTAGATTAGAGGTTTTGGCAGGATTTTGCACACTGTTGTTTGGCAAGGCCATTTCCTCATGGTGCTGCCCTTTCATGCAATAAAGCAAGAGAAAAAGAAATGACAGTGTCCTCAGAGATGGATATATTTGGACAAAAGCATCTGAAAGACTTTGTATGTGCTTCTGGAAATAATCCAGTAAAATCAAAAGGGTATAAAACTCAGAGCCAGCCTTTATCATTGTGGGTTTGCCAGTTTCAGTGGTTTTGGTCTGCTGTTACTGTTCAAGCTGTTCCTTACACTGGTTAGCTAGAGGCAAGGACAGGTCTTAGAAGTTAAATGATATTATTTCTCACTTCTGTTATTCCAAATCTACCAGTGCAATGTTCATATAAGGATCAACATTATTTTCCTCTTTTTGATTTGTTTAATGCTTTCTAAAAATTTAGGAATTTGTATTTGGCCTCAACTTATGGTCAATGTGATAAGATGTCTGATGGGAGTCCCATGCTACATGAGAGGGACTCATTTAGGAAATAGAGAACAATCTTCAAAACTTAAATCTTGAAAAATTAGATAATAGTAGAATGATATCAGAGTGACACATATTAAATAGATGTTAAAAACAAGAGACATTTTAATCTCACATTCTGAAAAGGAAACTATTCCTAAATCTGTCTTTTCCTCAAGAAAGAATGTCTATAACTTTTAAGAAATTAATTTTAAAACTATAATTTTAAATACCCACTTTCCTTTAGATTTTCCTGGCAGCACTGTGTTTTAAGTAGATAATTTTCTTCCTTCCCAACAAAGTAAACAGAACATTTTCAAAAACGTATTTTTTTGCCTTGCAAAACCAGAATAATTAGATGTCTGTATGTCTATATTCGTATTAAATGTTTGTATATTCTTAAAACAAAGGTGCTGGCTGCCTGCTAATATCATAGGCTTCATCACAGCATTCCAGTTGTTCATATCTGTAAACTGGTTTGAAGATTGGAGTTGGAGCATTCTGAACCTCTGGCACCGTTTGAAAATTTGACAGCATGTTAGTAAAACAAAAGGCCTTTCCTCTCTCTCAACCACTACTTGTACATGTCTGTCTATAGTCTTCATAAAAGAAGGAAAATAATTGTGATTATTCTTCCTGTTAGCAATATTATTATGATCATTTTTTGAATCCATATTCTCCATTTTGCTTTATAGTCTCAGCTCATTTGATCTATATAACACCTATCTGGCATAAAAATAATCAAAGTGTAGAGTTTAAGTTTAATCTCTTTTTTTGTTAAGAAGGCTCTACATTTTCCTTCTCATCTTTCAGAAAAGACCTTCACTTCATCTGTGGTAAGAAATTTTAATTAAAATAATTACATTAGAGTTTTTAAAGATAGTTTATTTTTATTCCTTTTTAGAAAAGCATTACCTTCTACTTTTATTCCTGAGGGGAAAAAAATAGTACATCTTTTGTATAGCACATCATTTTATTTTTATCCCTAAGTGTTACTTTAGAAGTGTCAAAATAATTAGGTCAAGTGGTGGTAATATGCCTGAGAGAAATAAATAACCCATCTTGTGACTTGCCCTAAGATTATTCAACTACAGTTTGCTGTTTAAATTTTGTTAAATTTATAACAGCGAGTTTAATACATTGAAAACAAGAATAGATTTAATTTTATGTAATACATTCATTAGAGATTTCTGTCTTTGTTTAAGAAGATATCAAATCATTAGCCCCATCCTCCCTCCTGCTTTTTCCTAAAACAGCTGAGGAGGAAATCTGTCTAACCTCAGCAGCCTCTGAAAATTAAACTGAAAAAAAGATATTGGAATGAGTACAAATTTGAAATTACCCTGGCCATAGGGAAATTTTTATTAATCAGTTAGGGTAATACTATCAGCTATAAATCATACAGCTTTATTGGCATGTATGTGTTTTACAAGAAAATATTCTTCATATTTGCACCATTTACTATTAACAATCTCATTCAAAATGTCTTATTTAGTAATACATGTAGACATAGAAACCTACATATCTGGAGACACACACATATGTGTTTGGTTCATATTTTTACTTTAAATAGCGTAAAATTCAGGGGTCATAAATCACAGTAATGAAGTCTATAGTTATACCACGACATTTTTGACAGGTACCAATATTAAAGATATTTCATTAGTCTCTAATTTCAAACTATGTTCAAATATGAAATAGATACCAGGAATGTCATCTTCTCTGAAGCAGCAATCCTGAAACTCCCTCTCAAACTGGATAAAGAAAAGACAAACACAGACAAGTTCTTGCTTTGAATAGGAAAGATTGATCTTGGTATTTGAGAATCAGAAAGAAAGGACAGGCAGAAAATTTTTATTCTTAGGGTCTCAACTATACTGTGGAGAGGTTTCGTCCTGTTACCAGATGTCTGGCTTGAGGCAGATGATGACGTAAGTCCTATGCCAAACCATTAGCATCAAGACGAATTTCTTTCTGTTAGTGCCAACAGAATTTGGATCAAAATGCACCAGGGTCAGCACTGCAGATCCTTTACATCACTTTTCTTCACCTCTTGTTGGATGATGCTGCAGGTACCCTAGGACATTGTTCCTGGGATCTATACTCAGAAAACTATAGCAGACTACATTTCCCCCACACTAACTTTACAGAGTTGGAAGTGACCCACAAGGATGTTCAAGTCCAACTCCCTAAGAGACACACCATGTGCCTGAGAGCATGGTCCAAACCCTTCTTGAATTCTTTCAGGTTTGGTGCTGTGACCACTTCCCTGGGGAGGCTGTTCCAGTGCCCAATCATTCTCTAGGTGAACAATCTTTTCTTACTATCCAAACTAAACCTGCCCTGACATGACTTCAGGCCTTTCCCTTGGATTCTGTCACTGGTCACTACAGAGAAGACATCAGTGACTCCCTTCCACCTCCCCTCACAAGGAAGTTGCAGGCTGCAATGAGGGCCCTTCTCAGCTTCCTCTTCTCCAGGCTGAACAGACAAAGTGACCTCAGCTGCTCCTCATACAGCTTCCCCTCAAGGCCTTTCACCCTCTTCATTGCCCTCCTCTGGACACTCTCTAATCTTTCGTATATTGTGGCACCCAAACCTTCACACAGGACTTGAGGTGAGGCCGCCCCAGTGCGGAGCAGAGCAGGACAATCCCCTCCCTTGCCCGGCTGGTGATGATGTGCCAGGACACCCCAGGTTGACCCTTCTGGCTGCCAGGGCACTGCTGACTCAAGGCCAACTTTCCATCTACCAGGACCCTCAGGTCCCTTTCCACAGCTCTGCTTTCCAGCCTCTCATTCCCCAGTCTGTCCATACGTCCAGGGTTGCCCCATCCCAGGTGCAGAATCCGGCACCTGCCCTTGTTGAACTTCGTATGGTTGGTCATTGCCCGTCTCTCTCGTTTGTCATGGTCTTTCTGCAGGGTCTTCCTGCCTTCATGGGAGTCGACAGCTCTTCCCAGTGCTGTATCATCTGCAAACTCACTTAGTATCCCTTCCAGTCTTGCATTTCAAGTGATTTCTGAAGCTGTTGAAGAACACAAGGTCGAGAATGGAGCCCTGGGGAAACCCACTAATAACAGGACCCCAGTCCATGTCACCCCATTCACTATAACTTTCTGTGCCTGACCTGTAAGCCAGTTGCTAACCCACCACATGATGTGTTTATCCAGCTGTGTGTTGGACATTTTTTTCTAGAAAGATACTATGAGAGACACTATCAAAAGTTTTACTGAAATCCAAAAAGATTGCATCAACCAGCTTCCCTTGATCAACTAGGGGGGTTAGGTAGTCATAAATGGAAACGAAGAAATCAGTTCTTGTATCCTTGCATAGTTACTCTGCATTCGTATATTCTTCCTAGATATTTTATTCTGGATGATGTATGAATAGGAAAAATTTTACTTTTTAGTAAAACCACTACATATATTTTGGTAAATGTGGTGCATAATGAGCGTCTCTGTCAGCAAGTTTCATCATCGTTCTTTGCCATGAATTTTTTGCTGTTCAACAGAATTTTGGATGACGAAAGGGGCTAAAAGGGGGAAAGGAATAAATGAAAGAGGAATAGAAAATTTAAATTAAAAGTGGCATCTTAAGCACCAAAACCTGTCTGAAATTTATGAGTATCTTTGCATAAAACCCTGTGATAATTAAGTAAATATCTGGCATTATACATGCATACTCTGCCCATGATTCATTAGAAATTTTCACATGAGTAAACATTGACATGGGATTAAGTGTTTTCAAGATTGTGGCATAAATCCAACCAATTACTGGTAATTGATCTGCATCCACAGTCTTCCTGTGGATGATGGTAATGGTGTTTAACTGATGGTAGGGTGGGAGGAGATGTGCATGTGGCACTGGGCATAGAAGATGTAGAAAGGTGAAATATTTAAATGGTCATTAAGCCAACAAGAAGGCTAGATTTTATTTGTTTTCCATCATCTTTCTGCAAAGAGTTTATATAAATATTTTAGACAGAAATCAACAAGGAAGAAAGCAAAAAGTAATAAGATAAAGTAACAGGATGATACTGTTAGAAGCTTTTGAAATGTCCCATGGGTCTCTTATTTTAATTCTAACAGTAAATAAATATTGAGGTTTGGGAAGAGTTTTCTTTACATTAAAAAAATGTACTACTCCTCTAAGAAAATATAAGCTGATTTGCAACTCATAACAGATAACACAGTTACTATGACATGAAATAAAACTATGAAAAATTTCTTTTTCTGGTTATTTCTCAGAGGTTTCAGCTGTATGACCTCTTTTAGAATTTTTGCTCCCTACAGCAGGCATTTTACTTTTTTTTTGCAATGTCTCCATAGCTGTTATTTCATGAAATGATTAATTCAAATTGTAAAAATATATCAGAATAATAAGGTGTTCACTGTTGGAGCTTATATCCTCTGCTCTTGAGACCTACTCTGATCTGACAGTCTAAACTAAAAAGCAAGTCACCACTTTCACCACTTTCTTTACAGTCTGTTCCCTACTCACACATAAATCAAAATCCTTTATATTCTTTTTCTCTTGATAAAACTAGAAAAAAGAAAAAAGGAAAAAGAAAAAAAAGGGGAAAAAAAGCAAATATTCCTCCAGACACTTGGAGCTCTGTATTTAAGTATGGGAACTTTTAGGCATATTCTCTAACCAGAATTAATCAATTAACTAACCTTGTTTTTTGTAAATGACAATTTATCTGGAACACTTCAGGCATACTTGAGACCTTGACTAAATAATACATACAAATAATTTTAGCACTAAGAAGAAATAATGCTTTTTCGCAGGAGAAATTAAAATTTAAGTACTCTTCTCACAGTTTTATTTTTAATTGTTGTCGCTAGAAGTGAAAAATCTGATTAGAAATCTAGATAGATTTTGAAGGACTTAAAGTGTTCAGCAGCCTACATTATCCTCAATATTTCCATTATACTCAGATGAATTTCCGAATCCAGAGTACTTTGGAAAATGTGGCCTCTTCTTTGTGGAATGAGGGGAGATATTCAGAAGCACCTACATGTATGCCTGCAGGAGGAGTGAGTGTTAAACAGCACACACCAGACAGATAATTGCAGATTTACTAATACCTGAAAATTCTGAAAATTATTCTCACAGGCTTCACAAAATTTATTCTCTTTTTGGAGCTCTATTCTTGACAAGGACTGGTGGTGTAACAGAAATGGAGGAAAATCAGGCCTTCAAGAAATTATTTTCCTTACTGGAACAAAACAGAAATCTTCTTCAAGTGTTGTGGGATATCCACCACTTTCAAGGGCATGGTTGGACCATTGCGTATTTCAGATGTAAACTTGAAATATGCAATGGTCGCTCTGAGTCAGATTGTCTCAGAAGGGACAGTGAGGCACCAGATGGGATCTAAGCAAGATCTAATAGTCAAAAGAATTTATAACAGCAATTTAAATATAATGGCAGATTATTAATAAATAAAAAGGTCAAATTTTATTTCTGGCATTTTTTTTCTTTCTTTAAAATGACAGGCCACAGATATAACGTCATAGATTCAGACTGGAATCAGATTGCTTTGGAATCCGACTACCCTGTTTAGGATTTCTGTCTCTTAGATGAAAATAAAGACTTTTCAGTGCTTTATTTTGATATAGGCAATCTGGAAGAAGGACAAAATTGGCATATGAGTCACTCCAAATTAATGCAAACGTAAGTTTTGTCTCATTTGAGGAATGGAATAAAAATGGCAGAATTGTCCTTATTTCAACTGAATCAGCTCATTAGCTTCCGAACCATATAAACAAGGGTGTTTTTTCTAGCTCCAAATTGCACTGCACAAAAGCAATTCCTTCAGAGTAGAATAATCGTTTTCCTTAAATTGTCAGTTTAAGTCATTGTCATAACAGATTATAGTAGAATTTAGTGACATGTTGAGATTAGTGAATTTAGTGACTGTGAGATAATTAGTTTCAGAACTTTAAATTGCTGCTTTGTGTTCATTTGTAGCTCTATAATTTTTTTGTATTTTATTAAAAAGGTATTAATACTACTGAAATATTTTAAAACTGTTGTCAAGCTTGTACCCTTTCAGTTTGAGAATTGTCAATCTGATCGTCCAATATTTTCTTACAATTTTTTCACTTTAATTCTTGTTAAATTTGCCATATTTCAACTAGGTTAGAAGCTTGCACTTTAGAGGAAAAAGCAATAATTGTCCTTCTTTCTCTTTATCAATGATTCCCAGCAGCAATGATTTGGCATAGTGCTGCACATTATGCAAATATACCCATTTGTTTTCATCGTCCCTTTGCACTTTACAAATTGTTTTGAATCCTCTACTTGAGTATTGAGTAAAAGTTACTTTACACATTAAGTTACTTGGTAACATATATATTTTTATTTGTATCTATTTAGATTTTTTTGTCATTTTAATAATCTTTAGATTAATTCTATATTTGTATCTTTCATTGTGGAACAAAATGTACATTTAATTTCGCTGATATTAGTATTATATTTCTGTGTATATCTACCAGGAATTCAAGCCCTTATTTTAAATTTCATCCGAGAAATTCAAATCACACTTAATATATGAATATTTATTTAAGTATTCATAAGCTCATCCAAAAAAAGGCATTTGCTAGAATATAACTATTCAAAGTGGAGCTTTTAGCATGACATAAACTTCCATTAGCATGCCAAACCTCAAGAGGAGTGAATTTGTAGCATTCTGCTCATATATCATGCCAGAAAAATACCACAAATCATCAGTACAGTTTTTTCACGTTACTTGTAGAAAAACTCTACTCTTTTTGACTTCTTTCCATATAATGAGACTCAAGTGGTGAGTAGGTTTAGTAGGGTAGGACTTTGCTTTGCTAATTTATGAAAAACTCATGAGCTAGAGAAGAGAGATTTAGTTCATTACTTTTACACTCTCCCTGGCAGCCAGTTACAGTCAGGGTTAGCTTAGAGCAGTTCTGAAGCTGCTCTATTGCTTCAGACAAAAATCCAAGGCTGACCCAAGAAACAGAAGACAGAAAACCAGATTTACTCCACGGATATGTTCTGAGGTAACTCCATACAGCTGAGAAGTTATCTCCTATCTTATACACATGAATCATGTCATTGATAAGAAACAGACAAGCATCTAATCTCTCTGAAAATCAAAAGACAGTTGCAAAATGTCATTGATTTTTTTTAAGGCTATTGAACTCAGGTTTCAATGATGAGTTCTGCACTCACTAGGTAGAGAAATTTTAACTCGCATGTCCATGGGACTGTGTTCCACTGAAAATACTGTCGCCTTATGTGATGCATATAAACTCCCATTTTTTAAATCTAAATATATCAAAAAAGTTCAATGCATGTGACTCTCCTCTGGGTCTTGATTAAGAACTTATGCTGATGATTTACTTCTTGGGATGATAACTGGACCCAGACTGCTGTGTTGAGATTCCAGGTACCTAAGGATACCAGAGTAAGTGTGACATTTTCTCAGTGGATATCTGCTGTAGAAACCTGCTGTAGTAGAAATAGAAATGCATCAATATAAATCAGAAGAACTGCAAGATGGTTTCTGTGCTTATTTTTCCCTGGACTGAATGGTGACCTTATAAGAATAAAGACAGATATATATGAATTCCTTACCTTGGCTGTCAATAAATAATGACAGGGAACAGTAATTTCAAAACTCATCCACAAAAAAATGAAATACTGAATGCTCTTTAAATGAGTGAAAAATAAATCAATATGAAATGTTATATCTTTCCTGATTTTTTTTTTTAAAGGAATATATCCTTCTTCCAGTAAGTCATAGACAAAAATTAAACTCCACTATTTTTTTTTTAATAACTCTTTATGGAAGGAATTGTAGCAGTGAAATGGATATTTAATGAACAGTTCTAAGTGTGAATGCAAGTTATATAAAATTAGGCAAAGATTTTGGCAAACATGTCAACTACATGCCTTTTCTAGACTTATAGATTTTGAATGTTATTCGGGGTTTCTAAAGCTGAAAAATTTAAGAGAGAAAAATATTTTACAACTGATTCATAGAATATCTTTAAGATGTCCATTGTTCTTTGTAAGGATTGGATTCATAGAGGCTTCCCAAATCTACTTTGGAAAGCTCTTTAGAGCTTAATAGGTGGTATCGATTACCCAATATCTTAGATTAGATAGATCTGGGTGTGCGGTAAGCAAAGAAAAATACAGGTCTGAGAAGGCAGCAGCAAGCAAAGTCAGTTCTGAAGGCCAGAAACAATGTTGCAGTTAGAAAAATAAATTGAGAATGAAATTGCAGCTTTCAAGCTTCCTTTTTAAGAAGTTGTTTAGAAAGTTGTTTTTAACTGCATGAAAATTCTGTGAAAGTTCACAGATTCAGGACTTGTCTAGATGTGACCTTTTATTCTGTCTGACCTTCAATCCACATCTAGCTCTTTCTCCTTAAAGCCAAAAATTATTTAACAATAATATTTTTGTGCTAATCAAAAAAAGTGGCCCGCTGGTAACAACCTCCCAACAAAGGTAAAAATATGAAATAAATATACTGTTTCAGAGAAAGAGGAAGAGGTTAGGGGATGATACTTCTTTTATGCCTATGGACATATCTTGTAACATTTAAAGTCTGAGAAAAGTCAGAAGAGCTTTTCTTCCTGCAGTTGCATGAAAACAATAGATCCCACTACTTAGTTTTCTGCATTTGTAAGAAATTATTCACATGATCACCTGTAAACTCTATTTTAAACCTTAAATTGAACAATAATACACATAGTCCTTCACTTCTACCCTGCCTTCCAGGTATTAATAAGCTGATGATCATATATGTCATTAATGCAATCTACTTAAGGAATTATATAAAGTAGCTGAAAAATTCAGTTAATTTAGGCCAAAAAACTCAGTGAAAATAACAGAATTGTAGCTAAGTGATCAAGCCAATGGTTTCCAACACATTTATACAATACATAGTTTCATTTTTTTTTGTTTAAAATATAATCAGAATTTAAATAATTAAAGCATGGAGAGAAGATGACAGATGGATTCTGCGCTTGTCCATTTATTCTGATTTGTGCTAGCTGCCAGACAGGTTCAACTAAACTCAGACTCTCACATTGAGGAAACTGGCACAAGGTTGAATAAACTCACTCCACCTCCAAAGGCCATCAACACTCCGGACTTAACATGAGCTTCCACAATGCAGAAATCAGACGGAGATTTGCTGAAATTGGCCTGGAGATAGCTGTATTAGATTTATCATCTCATAAATTCTGTATCTAACAATAGAAGTCTAACTTTTTTGCCATTTCCTATAATATAGAAATCCTCAAACTCCAGAGCAAAGATTTATAACAATTTATATTCAGACCCAGAAATAAACTGTTTTGGAACTTTTTTAGTAGGCTTTCTGCTTAAATTTCTTTTTTATTTTTCAATTGCTTATGTAGCTTACATTTTGGCTATATAATACCAGACTTTCTACATAGTATTTTTTTTTTTAATAAATAGCTAACATCTAATTTTTCCCTAAAAAGAAAATTAATGTAGGAATCTAAATTTCATGTCCCTGTCCAATAAAATATACATGTGAATTACATCATAATGAGGCTAAAAATTATTAAAGTACCAGAGAGAATTCAGAAGAGAAAGCAGAATGAACATCTTTGTCTACATGGGTTCATGGAATAAAAACTACAGGTCAAAATTAAATAAAGATGAGTTCTGAGACAAATGAATCACAAATGTGCCAGGAAATTTTCTGTAAGCATTATCACTGGGAATTCAGGGTTAGAATCACATAGTTGCAGAAAAGAGATACCTCAGGTTTCATTTCCTAAAATACATCTCTGAAAGGGCAAAAGCAATTTCTGTTTGTATTATTATAGTAGCATTAAAAAACCCTAACATGCTTAGGCAGTAACATTTGTGAATGGAAGACAGCATGGGAATATTCAGTTATTATAAAGAGAGGGAGATGGAGGGAAAAAAGTGTGAATTCATTCTAACACAGTAACTCAAAGGGCATGTCTGCCTCTGCTGAAACACCTAATGGGCTAATTTTCAGTTAGTCTGTCCCATAGGAAGGATGCTACTACACACTGTCCAAGAAGTGTCTCTAAAGAAATCTTTAAAATTTTCTGCAAATCGACAAAGCCGACTTAGGAAAAATAAAAGATTATTCTATTTCTACTTTTCCAAACCACTGATTGTCATGGACTGTGGCATTCACTTTCAGATTAAGAAAACCTATCTAAAGCCATTTGTTCTCATGTGAACATGAACTATATGTGAACTAAGTATCTTTCTCATATAATCAAGAAAGATTTCGTTAGTGACGTTGACAGACCCTGCAGAATGACTCCTCTGATACAAGAAACTTACTGCAGGCTTACACCAATGATCCACTTATCCCAGTGCTCTGGCCTTGATGGGAATACTAATGCAGGTTAATAGGGGAGTGTGGCACATTCTGCAGCATAGAAGTCTTTAGGGCATCTCAAGAGGCCCTAAAATGTCACATTTCTCTGCCCCTCCAGTCTACTCTGGTCTCATGTGAGTCCTCTGCCATGTGGAGAATTAATTGACCCTGTGAGCATCTGAAATGACATCAAACATCTCTGAGATCAGTGAACAGTGAGAGCTTAAGAACCTGGCTCAGTCATAGATATATCTGTGTAGACATCTGCATTTAGCTGACATTATTTCTGATTCACTGACACCCCACCATCTGACATATATAATCTTCCTTCAAATATAATAGCTCTGTAACAAGTTTGTAAAACAACAGATTATTTTTCATTTTTTTCTCAGTTGTCAGAGATAAGCAGAAAGTGTGAATTTGCAAGTTTTTGGGACACTGAGTACATCAGCATGTACTGAAATAGTCCTGAATTGGAATGAAGGTTCATACTGCAGCAATATTTTTTCATTGTTTTTCATTTCCAATGGAAATTATTCCAATGACAGAATATAAAAAATATAGAAAGATTATTATACTATGACTGGACTGGCTTTTAAGTCACTCCCATCAAACTCAATCTCTTTGCTAGGGTAGATTTCTTCATGGGAATTGCAGTTTTTGTTACTAAGTGCTTTCTTCATCATTTATAAAACTGATCTCCTTATTGGATCGTATTTGCCTCCTATGCTTACAGTCATGTTATTCCCAAAATACCATAGGACATCCTGTCAGAAAAAAAAGAACTGCTGTGTTACACAATATATAGGTTAACCAAGGAGTCTATTCCTCAAGAGAAAATAAGAGTTTGGTCTATGATTATTATGCAGCAACAGACAGAATAGGGAAATGAGATTCATTTTTAAACGAATATTTTTAAGGACGTAGAATTCTCAAAAAATATCTTTATTTAAGGTTCACCCAATTTAGAACTAAAGATAAAAGGGAGGAAAAACTAACAAAAACTAATATAGAAGCTCTCTTATCTTCCTTAAAAATTGTTATTTTTCTGAAAATTACATTTCTGTGTATGATCATTAACCCTAGTAATCAGTATTCTGTTAGTCTGAAGGCTGTGGGAGTTGAACATTTCTGCTAAAGGATTATGAGCCCAAGAATATTAACTATATCCTTCAGTAACTATGCAAATGTGTTTATATCCACTGAAATGATGTGATTAAAAATTGGGCTTTAAGGATAAAGATTTCGATTTTTTTTTTTTTGCTGAACCTAGAATATGTTCAATAAAGGAATAAAGCCTCCACTATATATATAAAATATTTAAGATGAAACAAAAGATCTTTACTTCACTTTTTACTTCTTTATTTTGTTCACATGTCCAGGCATTTCATTTATAATTCATCATTTAATAGAATTATGAGGATCTCATAATGGTCAAATTTATAAGAAGAGCATATCTTTAATTTTCTTTCTTAGTTAAACTATGCTTTTGTCATTAATATATCCAGTGCTCCTCTTTGCATGTCTTCAGATGCAGCTCAGGATCCAAGGTGGGGTAAAGACTGGATCCGCCTGTCTCTGCTGAGCACTCAGCAGTAAATAAACTTGTATTCTGACCACCAGTCTGGAGTTCCCTGTAGGCCAAATATTTAACACACTGAAACACTGGGAAAGGAAGTATAATTATGCTGAAAGGGGGAATAATATGCACACTTTAAAATTTAGCTGTCAGTTACATTTTTATGAAGTAAAAAATAAACATGAGTGTACAAGATGTTTTTGAACAAGCTAGAAGCAAATGATGTACTGAAGGACAGAAACAGAAGACAACTATTTTCCGAGTAAGATAGCTATAAAAAGTGACCCATCTCTCAACTCCTTGTAATTTCTGTATGCTTGCACATAATGATGTGTTAGTATTCCAGGAAAGAATAAAAAATAGCTTAAGCTGTCTGCATAAGAGAAAAAGATTTTAAGAAAGTCTTCATTTAAAAGACACAGTAATGCTTATGAAAGTACTTCTAAATGTGAACCATCTGGTTACTTTGACAATTTGGAGGTAATTTTTATTTTAGCACAGTATACTCAGAATTAACTGTTCTGATCATTATTGATAATAGCAGATCTTGCTGTACATAATTTGCAAAATAAGTTCCATTCCTAAAGTATTCATTAGTCTTTTAACTAAAAGAACAATAATTCCCTGGTGTTAATTAGTTCAATAGTCAGAACTGACTACTATAAATATATGTAACATTTATTTAAATATATTCAACCAAACCCACCAAGTAGTCACATGTCATATCTCACAAATGAAGAACTATATGTCTCCTTCAAGAAATAGAAAGGAAACTGAAATGTCTAGAGAACAATTTCAAAGCTCCTTTTCTTTACTGTCCTTGGTACCCATCCAAATTCCTTGGTTAATCATGATCTAATCTTGCACAGGGAAGTTTATGCACATGGATTCTCATTAACTTCAAAGGGATTTTGCAAGGACACAAAATAATTATTTTCTGGGACGTTTAACCTGAAGGTTATTAGAGCCAAAGTGTCAGAAAGAATCATTAGAAATCATCCAGATTTACACTAGAGAAAATGTTTGTAGAGTTAGACTTCTGCTGCTATCTAAATTTCATCTCTGCACATTTTAACAAGTAGGGTTTAAAAAGAATTCCAATACAGTTCATCTTTTCTTAATAAAATTGATTCATGTAGTTAAGTCTTAGCCAGGGCTCTTAGAATAGCTAATTTGAAGATAAATCTCACTTTTAAGGAAAGATTTGACCCTTGGATGCACACATGCAATTTTCATTACGTTAATGGAAGCCACATTCACGCATCCAAGGGCAAAACTTGCTCCTTAGAAAAAATGATATAAAATAAACAGATAATAAACTGCATCAGTGCAGTCAGGGAAGCTAATTGCATAGGAGGGATTTCCATTGGAGTGTGTCTCTAAATGCTGAGAAAGGAAACTTTTGAGATAATACCTATAAAACTCACTGGCTTATAAAATCTAAAACCTTCTAAATATAAAGTAAATTTTACTCTCATCCAAATAGATAATTTTGTAAATACAACAAAGCAAAACAAGAAAAAATTTCAACCACCCAACTAGAATTTCTAGATCCTTTTCTTTTCCATGTGGAAGATGAAATGTAAAAGCATTGGAGGGGAACAATCTTTTTTTTAAGAGACGTGCTCAAGAGTAAAAAGCACTATGAAAAGACTCAATATCTTTTCTTAAATAATGTTAATATTACATTTATTCATACCACTTATTTCTTTCTGCAAGGAATAGAGAATAATCACACGAAGGTCTAGCATGTGTTAAGTTCTGCACAGAAAAATACAGTTTATTTATTGTAATCAAAACAGCCTGACATCAGTAGAGCAACCCTACTACAAGAGGAGTGTTTTCACCCATACAGTGCAAAAGTACAGGGAAATGATACTGATTTTCTCAAAATGCCAGGGGTTTGCTCTGATTTTTCAGATCAGCATTCTTGTTTTCAAACACATACTATTGAAAGCAAGGAAGTTCTCCTATTTTTTTCCAGGATACTCTTTCAAAGTCTTTTAATGTTTTTTTTACCATTCCCCTTCTGTAATGCCACTGATCTACATCTCTTCAGCTGGGCATCCTTTATTAAGTGAAGCAATTGCCCCCTTTCTTCTGGGTTTTTTGCCAAGATAGACAAGGTGACTTTGCTCAACTGAAACCAAAAGGAAATGAGAAAGAAAAGGCAATCATCAGATTGAAAAAACAAAAAAAAAAAAAAAAAAAAAAAAAGAAGGAGCTGAATNAAAAAAAAAAAAAAAAAAAAAAAAAGAAGGGAAATAAATAAAAGGGAAAAAAAAGGAAAAAAGAAAAAAGGGACAGAGATGGATTAGAGAATCACATGATATTTGTATTATTTTCAGTTCTTGGACTTTAGCCAGTAGACTATCTTGTCATAAAAAGGTGGGCACTTTGTTTCCTAACATTAAGTTTTGTCTTGGAAGACAAAAACAAACAACATATGAAGGCACTGCCTCATATCTACTGTGAATATGTTTATGCTTTTGGTCACAAAGAAACCTTCCCTGAGGATATTTATTTTGCAAAGATATGCATCTGAAATAATTCAGAGAATCAACAGCTACCAAAGAAGACTAAAGTAGAAGGAAAGGTAGTCCAAAAGGAATAAACTATATAGATTTTATATAGTTATATATTTTGTTCCTCCAGGAAACAGATGTAATCTTTCTGTCTCGCCAAAGTGGGTAACCCGTTATCATCTTATGACAGAAACAAACACAGTACCTTGTATTCTAGTACAAATGGATAAAGATGTGTTTCTTCCCCATGAGTCTTTTCTAAGTTACTTCTAATGTAAGCTCCAATATGACCTTCCCCACACAGCATAAAATTTATTAGTCACACCGCTGAACTGCTCTCTTGTGACATCTAAAGCACGGTGAGAATGACCAACATCAGAAGCTAGACCACTAGGTTTTCAAAGTTTTCAATCAATATCAAAACAACAGCATTACATGCATTTTCAAATCACTCTTAGATTCTAGTAATTTTTCTTTTAAGTAGATTTAGTCATAAGTGTAATTTTGGTGGTGCATTTAAATTAATGAATTGCTCACTACCAGTCTGCATGCTGTTATACCCCTTTCACCCTTTAAAAAGCCATTTTTTCAGTGAGATGCTCTGAGGTATCCTCCTGAATACTCTAAGACTGCAAATTATTAACTGGAAAGTGCTGTCAGGAAGAGCAGCTTTATGTATTGCTCTGTTCCCCTTCCCAGATTCTACAAGCCCTCTATCTTATAAGAGAATCTCTAAGTTTACTATAAGAAAATATTTCACTTCAGGAAAAAAACGCAGTTACAGTTAGCAGGTTTGATTGAGAGCCTGGAGGTTCTCCTTTCTGTCTTTCCCCACGTTATGTCTTTTACAGACAGTTAAAAATACTCTCTAGGCAGCTTGAGGAAGGTCATCCAAGTGGTCAGACATAGTAAATATACCAGACCTAGCTTTCTGAAATCTAGTCTGATGGGAATCAAATTTTTTTTTCCATTTTTACCTCATCGTGTTATACAGTTAGTAAAGCAGATGTCTTAGAACCAAAAAGCATTTCTAGCAAGATCCTTTTTAGTGCTTCATATTCTCTAGGGGACTCTAATCCAAAATCTTGGTCTAGAAGAATTTTGAACACTGGAAAATATGGGAAAACCATTCCTTTAAAAAAGCCAGATCGTTTCTAATTTAGAAAAACAGTTCTGAAGTGATTGAAAAGATTTTTTTATAGGTTTGGTTTTGGTTTGGTGTGGGGCTTTTTGTTTGTCTGTTTTGTTTGGGTTTTTTTGTTTGTTTGTTGTTTGTTCGTTTGTTCGTTTGGTTGGTTCGGGTTTTTTTTCCCAAACTTGTCTTAAATTGTTTATTTAATTTCTCTGTTCTTTTTGATGTGTTCCAAATTTTTATAAAAATGTATGGACAAAATAGGGGCAGTGGGTAGAAAATAACCTTGTGATGGAACAGAAAGAAAATATGTGATTATTCAATAAATGAAATATTTAACTTATACAATAGTCTTGAAATATTCTTCAATAAAGTCTGTGTGATGAACTTGATCTTCATGTGTGAGTTACTAAAATGATTGTTAGACCTCAGTTGGTGCATCATTGACTAAAAGGAAGTTCTACATTGTAAGTTATCATAATTTATATATTATTGCCCTTAACATCTGAAGTAAGATAATAAACATCTTGGCTAGCTAGCCATTTGAGACTTCAGCAAAGTGTTTCAAAATATATAGCAGTAGTAAAAAATTATATGCCTTGACATATTATAAAATACTTGACATACTATAAAATAAAATTATTTGCTTATAAATATATGCATATATAAATACATATTAACAAACATTTGTTTTCTTTAACTTGTGTTTTCTGTAATCAAGAAACTTCACCAATCTTAAAGTAGGATTTAACTAGACACATAAACACCTGGTCTCTTGATGTAAACAATGTAGGAATGGGGTCAATGGCAGATTTTGGCCTAGGTTTTTCCTGAAGATATGGATGCCAAAAAATTAGGAAGTTGGTTTTTTGTCATTTGCAGGTGTGAAGAATTTAATGCATGTAACTATGGTGATTGAATAAATAACAGAAAAAATATGGAAAAAGTGTAGCACTGGGAATTTGACTGTCAGCCTGTCAAAAGGCTTCCCCTTGTTTAGACAGAGAATTTTTATTATAGTCCAAAATTATAATGAAAAGTAGCTCTTGGAGATCTATGAATATAATTAATTCTTGTAGGAAAAAAAAAAAGCAAGAGCCAACACAAATACACTTAAAAGAGATAAGTCTACAGACTTCCTGCATGGTTTGACATACACAGTTTTTTTAGGAAAGAAGACAAGTGAGATCAGCCCTGCCTTTGAAATGTCACTCTCACACATCCTTCAAAATATGCCCTTTAGGGCTAATGAGTTCAGGAGACATTTTGATCTCCTCACATATACCTTGAGACACCTTCAAAACCAAAGGGGTAGCATTTCAAAGTCATGTCAAATAGTCAAGTAGTCAATATTTCTTTTTGTCCTGAGCTAGTCTGCAATCACCATGCAATGATTAAAATGTAACACATCTCCTTTGTCAGAGGAAGGATAGGCAGTTTGTTTATGGCGCAGGCTGTGTGTTTTCAGTTCCACGGAAAGGCCATCTCCTGAGCTACTTGATTGTTTCAGATTCTGAGGGTAGAGAATCTCACTGATAATTGATGATGGAGCCCTGTAAGTGGTACAATGAAAAGCCCTTTACAGATAGAAATATATTCACATAATTCTGTTGTTTTGCACTGGCATAAATGAAGCTGACATACATTGGCAACATATTGGGTTATAATTTGAGTTTCCTGCTTCTTAAAATGTTTTTCTTTAGAAGATACAAATTTAAATGCTCGCTGTTTATTATAATTTCAAAATGCACGTAAGTTCATCCCAATAGAAGCCCTGCAAGTTTAAGTAAATTGTACTGAAACTGTAAACTTAAACTGGTGCTGACTTAATACAAAGAGATGATAAAGCACATGGTCTTTTTTCAGGTCAATTTTTTAATATGGGAGTCATAATACTAGCATGTATGAAGATACTTAAGCCGTGATGTTAACACTTTGTAGTGCTTTTTTCACTAGAAAAGTGATCTATTGATAACAAAGTTGCCAGAAACTTATTATGTGTGAATTTTAAACAGAATTTAACTGCTATTTCAATTACTATTACAGAAGGTTTTCTTAAATATGAATGACCGCTATCTATCACAGCCCCACTTATGGATTTTTGAATCCAGCTCATTTATAAAAATTTTCTAGTGTTTATTCAGAGAAATATTTGAAGAAGGATTTCTACTAACAGCTGTTAGAAACAGATATGCTCATTCGGGAGAATCACACATCTACCTATAATTGACAAAATTGTATGACATTAGCATAAGGAACTGCATTTATTCCTTTTTTTTCTTTCTAAAATTTCTCTTTTCGTACCAAACAAAGCTTTTCATTTAAAGCTTTCTGGAACCAAAATTTGTTTTCCCTGATTTCTCTTTTTTTTTTTTAATTTTGCATTATATTTCACTATTAGCAAATCAAAAGGCTGAAACTGAAGAAAAGCATTTTGATTGCCGTGTAATATATATTTGTAAATTGCTTCTGCAATGAAATTCTTTTGTTTTGGGTTTTAATAAGGTGTGATTTTTCAGAACCTTCTCTTATTCAGAATTCTCCCTAGATTTATGAACTCTGAGAACTTTTAAAAAATGAACTTTTGCCCTAATAGCAGTTTAAGGTTAGTACTTTTAACCGTACTATATCATGAATATTATGGTTTCTCAAAACAAAAAGGTCATTTATTAGTGACACAATAAAAAACAACTTACAAAAGGGAAAACAGAAAGATGTTAACAGATGGAAAGGCATCCCATTTTTGCTGTATACATACTTATGTTTCTTTTGTATGAGTTGTTTTATTTGGAGGCAATTTAATAGCTTGGGGAATCTCTTTTTATTTTGAGCATAACAAGTTAGGCCACCATCTCATTATTATCTGTTAAACAGAAGGTACCTTATCTATTTCTTAGTTATATGTAGCCCACTTGTTTTAATTCAGGAAAAATTCCCACTTAAATTAGAAATTTTCATATATTAAGGACTTTGTTACTTGGCTTTTGTTACCAGCCCAAATCAGTACAGAAAAAGTCTCAGACTTGTCCTTCTGCACAAGAGGGTGGGAAGTGTTTAGTTTACCCAAGGGGTTGATTATATACAAAAGCTGTTCTCAGATATGAACAATGGCTCAGATTTCATAACACAATCACACCCTAACTCCCAATGCAACCCTGTTAGTACCCTCTCCACCCTGTTTTAACACTGCTTCCATAGTTATGCTGTTGAGAGAAACTGAACTGATCAGTAAAATACACAGATATTTTCAGATGAAACCTGTTTCCTGTTAGTATGGCTACTCTGAACAAGTCTCTGGAGATACACATTACAGCAATCTTATATCCCATGATGTCATAGTATAAAATCTAGTAAATCAAAACACAGGAATATTTAAGTTACCACATAGGAGGAGCTGAAGAACTAGTTCCCAAGAAATCCCAAATAATTCCTCTATTCAAAAGGCAGGAGGTGAGAAGAGGATCTGGAGCAGATATGTGAAGGGTGTCAGGAACTCAGCAAGCACCAACATAGTTACAACAAGAGATCAATGTACAAAGAATCAAAGCTAGTTAACAGACAAAGCATCTGCAGAACAGCTGGATTTACAGTGCTGGGGCATGTCATTTAACGTGGAAATGGGAAGAAGCTGGGCAAATTCATCCCTCCCAAAGTTTGGGAGTTGTTTCTAGAGAAGAACTATTTATTTTGGAATTAAAATGGAATTAAAATATTTGTTGACAAATGTTAACATTAACTTTATATACATGTTTACTTTAAGCAGTAAACTGAGAGAAGTATCTGTAAACAATATAAATTTACTTTAAAACTTCATTTAAAGGAAATTGCATGCTAGTCTGGAAACTAGCAGGACGAATTTGTCAGATGATATAGCTTCCCTGTTTCTTGATGGCAAAAAGAACAGATCATTGCTAATAAACATGCACTTGTCATTAGAAAAGCCCAAAGAGTTTTGTGGTTTAATAGTCCAAAATATGCATATAATTTATATTTTATTTGTCCACTTTGATTGTCTGGCCTTGAAACTTTTGAATAAATACATCTGTTTCAGTGACAATGTCAGTCTGCTTATAGCAGAAAAAAAAAAAAAACAGAAAAAGTAAACAGCAGAAACAAAATCTACTGGGAAAATGTATGCAGGAGAAAGGAGAAAAGGCAGTCATGCACACTGCAAAATGTATATTAAACCAAAAGAGAGATTTCAAATACTATTTCAGAGACATTATCTTCAAAACAAAAGCAAAAAACTCAACACACAATATAATTAAGTTTATATAAACAAAAATGAAAGGGAAATGAAACTTTGTATTTGTGACAGATCTCAGTGCAAATCAATAAAACTACAATGTGGCTTCATAACCTTTTGTTGTTTCTTGAGAGTTTCAAGTAAAATTGGAACTTTCTGTGAGTGGAAAACTTAATATAGAAACAGAAATAAAATATCTGATTCATTGACTGGGTAAGAAACAATAGTCATAAAAAGGAAAAAAATAAAAGAAATGTTCAGGGTAGCAGGATAGGAGACTTGCTGACCTTTTCTTCATCTCTGGCTAACTTATATTGAGGAGACAGGTGCCTAGCTTCATTTTCTTCAGGGGTGGTCTTGCAGGAGATGGTTCAGGTCACATGCTACAAAACAGAACAGCTCCAATGGACCTATATAATCTGTTAAATTGAAAAACTGAGAGAAGAACACTCATATATTCCTCCATCTAGCCCATCAAAGAACTTAGAATAGTAGCCTCTGACTTTTAACAATCACATTTCCAAATTATATTTTTTATATTACTTTTCAGTACCAGGCATGATTTTCTTCCCATGGAAAGTAGGAAACTCAGGACTATTGTTATATAATTTTTCATCCAAACAGCATAGTCTTCCTCTGTCATCTTTAGGGCTGAAGGCAGGTTCTGTAGTCTGTGTTTCAGCACTTATCACCTGTGCAGTCCTGGAAGAACTACAGAATGACCAAACATAGCAGTAAACACAGAGCAGTCAGTAATCAGCAGAGTGGGTGGAAGAAAAATATCAGAAAGTTACAGAGACAGAATGCACGTTCAAAAAGATGTTGCTACTTTGAGATACAGCAGATATTTCTGCAAAAGGGAAGGGCTAGGCTGTCATTTGAATGACTCTTTCAGCCTTGGCTCCAGGGTGACGACCATGGTCTTTGTATGTACTGAACCCATTACCTCCTGCCTTTGCATCAGCAAAGCCTTATCTTAAAAGGCATTCAGAGCACCAGCTTCAGGGGCCAGCAAATTCAAGTATATACATCGATCAGTCTTCTATACCTTATAATCACTTAGCAATATATAATTCCTGTTCATCTATCTAGTGACCTGATGACACATGAAATATGAATAACCGGTGGCCAGTATAGAACCTTGTCTTACATCAGCCTGAGGCGAGAGAAAGGCTTGAACTTCCACATAATGAGAATGAAAACACCAACTGGAGATTGTAAAAGCTGCCAAATCTCTCCCTCCCTGCTGTCAGGAATCAGATGATGTTGCCTTTTTAAGTTTCCAGGCCATCTGCTTGCTTCCTTTGCATTTTCTCTCAGGTATCTGCATACCAGCTTTTAGAGCTATATTTAAAGTGACATCAAAAATTATTCTTAATTTTCTTTTATTGAAGATTCAGGTCAAGGCTACCATGATCAGTTTGTTATTTTCTGACATATCAGTCTAGTGCTTTGCTATGGAGTTACCTAATCAAATCAATCATATTCACCTTTCATTTAAAACGACACTTCATCAGTGTGACTGTTAGTCTGTGGTCAACAATAGTTTCATCCACACTGGAGAAGACAATAGTTCAGACAGACTCTTGGTCATTGCCCTGTGTTTCCTGTGAACCAAAAATTTACGTATTCTTTGTCAGATTTGGAAACTACAAGATATTTTGATTTGTGGCATGGAAGATAAGTATGTGATGAAGACCAATGGCATTGTAAATCATTTCCACAGTTGATCACGTCTTGTCAATTTGACATATTACTAATATGACCTAAGTTGAACTACCAGGTATCTTTGCATTTGGGGTGCATGACAGATAGAACATTATTCATTAATTTTATAATGTGTTTTTTTTCTGTCTTGGTGCTATCAAAGGTTTTTGTCAAGCATACTGAAGATTTAAAATCTGAAAACCTGGAAAATTGCTTAAGGTTTCATATATATATATCTTTCATTATATAGACTTGAATTATGTCAGTTAAATTATTCTGGTGACATGTGATTTTAAACTATTATTCCTCTTACAAACATTCTTATTCTGGACTAAAGAGGATGATGTCTCTTATTTTAAGCTTAGCCAAAAAGCTATACACCATTTAGTGTAAATGTGAATCCACCCAGGAAGACTTACTGAATCTGACTGGCATAAGAGGTCTTTTTATCAACATGGACATTCTTTATTCTCTTTCTGGAGGCTTTGACACTAATGGATTTTTTCAAAACCGTACTTTTCTGTTAATGCAGCCTTTCTGGTTTGGTGGCAAGATACACTCTGTCACTCTGTTGAAGTCATCTGTCAACTTTTTTTTAATCACCATTGTCTCTTCAATAATACAAGTGACAGTCAGCAAATTTATCTACTGAAACATTTTTATGACCATTGACATGACTGCATAGGAGAACAGTCTATAATTAGTCAGTCAGTAACAATAAAGATGGTTTTTATGCTACCAGATGAGTAGTTTATGTATAAGTTTAATGTGTCCAGACCCTTTTGTAACAAATTGAACTTGGAATTCATGTTATCCTTTAATATCATCAAGCATTTTGCAAAATTACACTAAAATACAAAGGACAGTAACAGTCTTTTGAGATAAAATATGAGTGATTACCATGTAACTTACAATGTCTTTGAAACAGGTATCTCAACTTTTTGCAATGACATGGCACCTATATTGAAAAAAATAGAAAAACATCTCATAAAAATTGCAATTACAGTGCCTTTACCAAAGAAAAACTCATACAGATTGCAGTTCTGCAATAGTATTTTATTTATCTATATTCTTCAGAATATTAACGGTTAATCTAATACAGCCAAATCTACTAAATATTAAGCCTGAGAAATCATATTTCCTTCGTGACAAATAATGCTGATTTTACGTTTTACCCTGCAAAGAAGGGAAGCTAATTTTACTTCTCTGCTTTTGCAGCAGGTATAAATAGGAATTTAAAAGCTGTAGCCCCTCCTCCAGGATTATACTGAGGTTTAAACTTCCAATGGATTCTTTAAACTCATCTAATTTTTCTTCATTTTAAACCATTCTGTCAGTGCTTTAGTATGATGAGTATTATTTTGTGGAAAGTCTGCAAAAATAATCACATAGGGAATTATCTTTCCAGTAGCTTATTTAATTCCCAAAAAGAACACTATTCTGATTTTCATTATCAAGCTGTTTGCTTTAAAAACTGAGCATTCATTAGCATGTAAAAATGAAAATTTTTTTTTATACAGCTTGAAGTATATATATATACATATTTTTTTAGATGAGCATGAAAACATCAGGAGTGGCACACAAACTTGCTGCTTGTAATATTACCTAAATTATTTTCCCCGCATGAATTTCTGTCTTGGAAGAAGATCTGACAAAGATGTGTTGATATCTGTTTATTGTAAACAGATGTGGAGGATCTGCCCCTGGTCTTCCTAGTGCCATTTCAACAATGGATGACATAAATTATGAGCCCAGTCTTTGAATAACAAGTCTCATAATAATACATCCACTAGTTTTAGAAAGATATTGAACATTATACAGACAGATGAGCAACCGAGATCTTCTGAGGGAGAAATTTGTTTCCCTGATATGCTGGTCTGTCTTGGAATTGGTTTGCTTTAACAAAATACAAATACAAAATGGAAGGTCAGTGGTTTGGAGTATGGGTTTCAGTCTTAATCTTTTTCTTCATAATAAATCTCCATAAAGATTACAGCTCACTTAATACCAGAGAGAGGCCAGAAAATCTTCTGAAATAAATTAATAACAATAATCCTATTTTTCCTATGCTTTACTAAACTGTAATCTACAAATGGAAAAAAGACTCCAATCTTCACTTCTTGTTGGCATTACCTGGAACATATGTGAACCAGTTTTCATGATGCATGTCACCCTGACATATATAATATTTTTAGTACCATTTTTAAAAGGATGTAGAGAGTTGCTGTCATGAAATCACTGAAAAGAAATTAGAAATAGAATCAAAGAATGAAATGCACAGTCATGAATCTCCTTGAAGAAGGGTCTCTAGGAGAGGTGTCCCTTCCTTTTCCCTGACTAGGATGCATGCCTATACCACTGACATAAATCTCTGGCACCGTCATGAAATAAAAGTGTATGAACTTACTGATCAATAGACCTAAGAGGACATACTGAGTGCTTCTTCTCAACAATAGACTTAGGAATCCAAATAACTCTATCCTTTTTGTTTTACTGAAACACTTATATTCGCCCATCTAGGCAAAGCAAGTTTTTTGGAAGGGGAAAAATATTAATACAACTGAACTGAACTATTTTTTATATCTTCTTTAATTGATGTAAAAATGTTTAAATACTGAAAAGCAAAAAAATTCACATATATAAAAAATCCCATATGATATCATATCTGATATTGTATCTGATATCCAATGATACCTGATTATATATCAAATAGTTCTGTCTTGATTTTTCTTAGGACATCTTGATTCCTAATGCAAATGAACTGTTTAAGGCTGTATTTTCTATTTGTTCCTTTAACATTAGGTGTTTAATTTCCAGTAGTTTACCTCTATGTTATGTGTGCCTCACAGAACTTTTCAAACACCTGTGTGCATCAATTTTGTTCTTTTATCTGATTTTAGAAACTGTAAGGACAAACTGATCAAAGAAGGAAAGGTTTGTCTCCCTTAAATGCACTCTGCCTGTAACACTGATTAAGAAAATCACTCAGTACATACTTAAATTCTCTGAAAGTAAATGAGACTAATTCAAAGTTCTGTGTAAATCAGAGCCTCAGCCTCATAATTCTAAGCACTTCTGATTTCTATATTTATTTCACCTTTTAAATTTCTTTCTCTTATGAGAAAGCAGTGCTGGTGGAAACACACATTAAGGGTTTTTGCTTTTTGATTTATCCAGAACACACTTGCCTACACAACAGCAAAGAACCTGTATGGCTATGAGTTCACCTACATATTCTCGTATCAAATTCAATTATCTAATTACATTACATAGTTTGTGTTGTAAAATATAAAAATTATACTTCAGCTTTGCAATGTTCTTACTTTAAAAAATCTTAACACTGCTGCAGAGCTGCACTGTCCCTTCTCTGTTATTACTATAAAAACAAGTATTAGAGGATGCCCTCTAGTACTTGTTTATATGTAATTAATTTTAATGAATTAGGAGGATAGCATATTTTAAATTCATGGTCTATTATTTTTTGCTGCATATTTTAAATGCTGTCTGTCATCCGGTGGATTTAATTTTGTCTTTAAGAAAACAATGGCTTTATTTGTAATTAATTACACGTTATAGACATTATATAGCATATATATATATACATATTATAGTGCTTTGTGATGAAAATGATATATCACCTAGAGTTTAAGTAATAGTTGACCTGAATTTGCACCTGATAAGAAGTAGTCATTTGTACAGTGGACGTCATCAAGTCTTCTAAATATTTTGCAGAAGCTTAACATCTTATACATAATTTATCAAATGGTATTTAAAAAATACAGAACACCCATTGTCCAGAAAGGAAATCCGTACATTCATGATAACAGAGTGAAAACATTGTTCATTTTGATCACTCTGTAGCTCACTCAGATTAAAAATCAGTTTATCTTTCCAGTCACCACAGTGAATAGAAATAGCAAGCATGAATAATCTTCCAGATATGCTACAGGGGATTCAGACAATGCAAGGTTCCTAAATCATTTGCTCGACTAGAAATAAATATGCAAGAACAAAAAAAAGATTAATAAGTTGACCTCAAAATCCATTGAGTCAAAATCTTTGTTGATAATTGAACAGCAAGCAGTCATACTGTTTGTATTCTAACCCCATTGAATGTTACTCTGTGCAGAAGATCCCAACAAATAATTATAGGTGTATTGAGGTGGGCTTATTGTGTTGTTTTTCTTTGTTTGTTTGTTTGAATTTATTTTTTATTTCTTGACGAATTCTCTGTCCATGAATATTTGCACAACACTGTCTCTTCTTGGTATTTGCAGCTACTTCTCATTACTAGAGACTCCTTTCCTGGAAGATCTTTGTCATTCATTCACTTCTGTTGTTGATGTTGATGTTGAGAAGCAGGTAGATACCTGGGGTATCTACACATATCCATCAGCCACAGATGGCCAAAGAATCCCAAAGAAGTAGGACAGGAATTAAGAATCCTTTTTCTCTCTTTTGCCTGCAGATTCTTTTCTCACCATGTCATTTTACCCAAAATATTTTCAGAGATTTACATTGGATGGATTCTGTGGGTCATCTCCTCCCTCTCCTGAATACATTGGCAGGCACCACATCCAGTCATGACATAAAAAAAAAAAAAAAAAAAATTGGCAGCTTAAACCCAGAGGAGTCTTATTCTTTTATTTAGTAGTCCTGCAAAGGAAAGTTCTCCTATTGTGTGAGATGATATAAAGAGTCCAGATAAGAGAGATGAGAAAGGCCTCTCCAAGAATCTCTTGTTATTTTGTAGAGTAGATTCTTCTCAATCAATGTCATCTGCGTTTAAGAGTACGGTTAGAGATGACATTATAATCAGGAATAGGTCTGGGCCTTAAATTTTTACTGTTCATTAACCAAGGCCTCCATATCCCATATACAGTTGTGCAGAATAAAACAAACCCATGCTGGTCTCAAAATTCAAATACTTAAGTTTTAACTTATGTGTCATGATATATGAATATACTCCTAGATTAAGAGATCTAACAAAAATTCAATAAACCACTCTTGTATACAACAATTAGAAGAGAGTTGCCACAGTCCTTCATTTAAAGGTGTAAGACTCATCAGCTTAGAAATGCTGTGAGGTGGAATCAGTAGGAGTCAGTACACTCATGCCTGGGCTGCATGGAATGAGTCTGCTCAGAGGGCAACACTTGGCACAGGAATGGACTGTGAACACAGACTCGCCTGTGGTCATTTTTGCTGCAGGAAACATCCTTTGTCTCCTAGGATCTCCAACCTCAAATCTTCTGAAGGTAGATATTTTAATTCTTTCAAAGGAACAAATGCAACAGAATTAAGTCACAGATCTTTTTGCCTTCTAGGATATGGAATTTTATCTTCAAAACAAGGACAACTTCCATAGATTTTATAATTTTAACAATTAAAATATTTTTATATCAAGGATATAAAGGACTATTTGCATAAGATAATGCTCTATGAAGCTGCAAGAAATAAGATTATCCTAGTTTCTTTGAACATGCGATAAACACATTGGTGGAATAAAATCTTCCCTTACTCCTTGCCTCAGATGATGTCCAGGATGTCTTATAACACCCTGTAAATGAAGTCCCTGTAACTAAGTGTAGGATGGGGCAATTTCAGAAATATCCAAAGTGTGCATAAAGAAGACAGAAAGGCCAGGAAAAATATCCTCCTAATTTGTTGATGATTGTTGGAAGAAAATTTCTACAAAAGGGAGACATTCCTTGAGCACTTTAGGCTGTACTTCCTCTCTAGGGGGGTTCCTGACTTTCCAGGTACTGCTGCTCTGATCCAAGGTTTCAAGGGGTGAGCTGGGGAGGTGCATGCCCTCCCTAAGGGCCAGCCACATGGAGTTTTAGGATGTAACCACAGGCACTCATTCTTCTCTTGCAATACTCAGACTTGTTTTGTGAAGAAAAATATGCATCTTCCTAAAAATACCGCGTGTCAAGCTCTGTACTTTATTTCACTGTGTTGATGAGTTAGCACTATATTATCATGATATATAGTCATTGAACTATTTAATTTGCCAAGACTACCTCTGAAATAATTATTATATGTTCAGTTGTGCTAAATTACATTTTAGTGAGGAAATGAACATGGTGGAAAGCTAAGGAAGGAGCCTGATTGAGATCATAATCTTTCTTTTCAGTATGATGACTTAGCAATAGTGGCATGTAATTTAACAAGAATAAACACCAGATTCTGCACCCAGGACAGAAAAACATTGGACACAAGTGAACAGGAGTGACTGGAGAGCAGCCCTGCAAAAAAGGATATGGGGACACTGCTTGGCAGAAGACTCAACAGGAGTAAGCGATGAGCCCTGGCAGACTAGAGGGCAAAATGCAACCTGGAGTGCATCAAACCTGCAGTGCTGCATGACCAGCTGGGGAAAAGAGGTGATTTCCACACTGTTCTCACTGTTGATGCAGCCTCACAACAAGCAGTGGATCAGGGCCCTGCAATCTAAGAAGGATGTTATGGTCCTTTATTTTGTCCAAAGGAGGTGGTAAACAAAGCTGGTGAAGGGGCTGGAGGAAATGTCCAGTGAGGACCAGAAGGGAATTTTGAGCTTGTCTTGTTCACAGAAAAGGAGGCTGAAGAGTGACCTCATTTCTCTGTACAGTTTTCTGAGACAGGGACATCACTTCTCTCAGGTATCCAGTGACAGGACTCGTGTGAGTAGTTCGGAGCTGCACCAGGGGGACATTTAGACTTGTCATTAAGAAACATTTCTTTACCAGGAGGGTCAAAGACTGAAAGAGGCTTCTTAGAGATGTGACCAATGGTCCAGGCCTGATGGTGTTTAAGAGGCATTTGGACAACGGCGGGGCATCTGGAGTGAGGCAGGGCTGGTTTAAAAGAGGCCTTTAGGGAGCATGGCGACCTGGAGCACGCAAACAGGAGTGGGCAAACAGGGGCGTGGCACAGCTCTGAGGGCGTGGCACAGCAGTTTGAGTGGCAGTTCACCCAGGCAGGATAAGCAGGCAGGGT
>WEKY01030913.1:0-75530 GCA_013390045.1 Picathartes gymnocephalus
GGGATGGTGCTGTGCAGGGCCAAATAGGAGCTGGACTTGATGTTCCTTATGGGTCCCTTCCAACTCAGCACATTCTGTGTGATTCTGCTCTCATCATCAAGACCCATGTTAGACCACCAGATTTCCCCCCAGGATATGCACCAACTTTCCATACATCCATGCCTTCCCCAGTTTGTAAGTTACTCACATACATGTAATAACAAAGCCAGCAAACATGGAGGTTTTTACAAGATTTCTATATACAGTTCTTTTTGGGTGAGCAGAAGAGTCCACATTAATTTCTCTTTCCTGAACCTCTTTCTGCGTTCAGGTCTCATGGGTCAATTCTCTCTCAGATACATACTTTTGAGTAGCCAACAATTTTTCACTAACAGTCCACACTCATTTTTTGAAACGTGTTTTTCCCTTTTCCCCTCCAAATCGCTTGCCCATGGCAGGCTCTACAATGAATTGCCCTCCTCATACCTTCCCCTCACTAAAACAGCCTTTAAAATGGTTTCTATAATTTTTTTTTCTTTATAACCCTGAGCCATTTTTTCACTGGTGTCCTTACAAGAACACCAAACAGTCTCTAGCACATAAATGGAAACCAATTAGGATTCATATATTTTACATACACAGAGTATTCAAGCAATTTTTCAGTAATAATTTTCCAGTAAGACTTTACTGTTCAGTTTTTTTCGACTACATTTACTTTGCATGGAAAATGGTTTAATGAAACTCAGCCCTATGTGCACACGTCTGGGTGCTGCCAGAACTCCCCTGTCAGACTGCAGCACACTAAGCAAAACTTGAAGTAAATGTAAGCCGTTTCCTAGTTTCTCCAGGATCCTCGTTTGGGTGACAGAACCTTTTATGTTAACTTCCCAACATTTCTAATAAGCATTTAACATTGCTTTTGCTTACACAGGTGATGTCCTGTTAAAGACAGCAAAAGGAAGAGAATCAAAAGACTCTCTACACAGACTAAGCTTTGATTAATCCTGGGTAGCTCTTCAGGGTTAGAAACTCAACAAACATGTGACTTTGAAATTAGAATTGTTCAACGAAATTAAAATAGATGCATGCTATGCTAGTAAGAGAAAAGAGAATATGTTAAAAAAGATACAGTGGATTTTTCAAGGCCTGAAACATTAGTTTCAGTCAAGATTTCAGAGGTTAATGTAACATAGTATGGGGGATAAGTCCAATTTACTCCTAACATCAGTAGGAGCTTAAAATGTTACATATAAATTTTTTATGCTGAATATTATATTTGAGTTAGGTAAATTACTCATAGTATGAAAACATAAACTGAGGCAGAGGAATTCATGTTCTTGGCTGAAATCACACAGTATTAAGCACAGCCTGCTTTAAAAAGGCATAAAATACTTCACTTAGAAATTACTGTTGATGAAAATCAAGTACCTAATTATAATCAAGTAGTAACAAGTTAAGCTGTCACGTGAGAATGAAAATGAAAAACACAGGGAAACCTGCAGGCTTGTTTTCTGGATGCAATATATATGGGCTTGGAGTGCTTTCCAAATTATGAACTCTCATTAAAGCATTATCTAAAATCAGGACATACATCTTACAGTATATTATTTGCCCAGGGCAGTCATCTTACATCCTTATGTACATCCTGTCCTGTTGCCATGCTTTTTGTGACAATGTGCTTCTCCTTCTCTGTCGCAATCTGACCTCTATTTCCTGTAAACCTGGCCAAGTGATAACCACCAGCGGTGGTCCTAATGGATGCTTTGGTAATGATGGCTGCATCCGGCTTAAAGTAGATTCAGGGGAGCCATAACAACACAATAGCCAAAGGCTAATTTGAGCAAGGCACACTCCAAACCACAGTGCTGGTCAATGCCCTATTCAAGCCAAATCTGGACAAAGCTAATATCTGTAGTCAGTATACAAATATGACTACAGCTCAATCATCTTACTCCATATACTTATGGACAGCCCAGGGCCCATTGAGCTCTCCTGAATGGCAATGGGCTGCATACCAGAACAAGTCCCTGAGTAAGAATGCTAAAATAATGCTTATTGTATCAAATACTTGGTAAGTGAATTGGGAATATGTACACTGAAACTTTGAAATCTTATCTAAGTGATACAGAGAAAAGAATGTGCATATATAATCCTTTAGACATAAATCATTCACCAAGTCTGGGACTAAACCTGGATCCAGCTGCATCTAAACTCCCTTCTGAGGAATTTAGCATGAAAAGGGGGGTCCCTTCTGTACCTCATGACTCAACAGGAGGATCTCAGTCAGTTCTTTCTTTTAAGCAGTAAATACTCACATGTACCTTGCCATGGATTTTTGTTAAAGCAGTGACATTTACCATAGAACTTTGTTAAAACACTGCCTGATAAAAACAAAATGCATTGTTTCTTCTCTCTTGTGATTGAAGTGCATGACTCTATCCATGACAATTTTCCACCAGTTTAAATAAAACTTCATAATGAAATCTCACAATTCTTTAAAACTATTATACAATATTTATTCCTCAAACGTCAGCTTTTGAAATGGGCCCCACCCTGTATGGTGCTGAGTGCCCTCAGTTGCAATTTGATATTCACTTTGGCTTATAAGCTCATAAAATTGATTACAATGCCACATTTAACTGATAAATGCTTCAGGACAAGTCATAATTTTATTTAGGATAAATAAGAGCAAAAGGTAAAAAAGCAAAACAGAAGTGAAAACTAGTGTAGTTTCCAACACATCGGGCACGAGCACTCCATTTCACTGCACTGATGGAAAACAGCCTAAGAAATAAAAAGGAAGACAATGAGTCTTATAGTTGGAAGTTCCATCCTATGTAGTCATTTATTTTCTTCTGAGATTGCTCAACAGACAACAAAACCTCTTAAGTTGGTAAATATTAAGGGAAAGGAAGAATGCAATTTTTTTCTTTGACTGCTGTATAATATCTAGGCATAAAGGGAATAGTTGACACTGATATTTTTCATGACAAGCTGTATGAAGAGTGAAGTCACGTGTATTTAATGCAAAGTTAAAAAAATAGCTAGGTTATTTAGGAGTGGCACAAAGGGTAGTTTCTCTCACTTGGAAAAGGGTGTTTGTACATACTGTGAACACAATTCATCCAAATGCATGACATAACTATAAATAAGAAAATTTAGCAGTACTTCTGTAAACATTACATCAGCATCTTTTTTCTATTTTGGGCCTGAATGTGTCAGTATCTCTCCAAACCAGACTAATTAACTATTACTAATGACGACTAATTATTATTGCATCCTAATACAATGTCAGAAAAGCTTATCTGTTAAAAACCCCATAGTACAGGTTAACTAATTTTCAAGGCTAAAAGGCATCATTAGATGATTTTATTTGACCTCTTACATAACAGAAACTTTAAAATATCATCTAGTTCTCCTCACGCTAAGTCAATACCACTGCATGACTGCATATCTGCTCTACCTTCCTCAGAACTGTACTTCCATAGTGTACAGAAAAATGTGTGGAACCAAAATGGAAAAATGAAAGGTTTTAATCTAAAACAGTAGCATTTCCTCCTCTTATAGCAAAACACCATTTGTTTGGTACAAGTAGTTAGTCTGCAGCCAGCACTAACTAGACCACTTATTGTTGTAGCCTGTCCAATTTCTCATCCAAAACTGCAGGTGGTATCCAACATGTACTGAGAGCCCAAGGATACAAGAATTAGAGCTGTAGTGACTCCAGCTCAATGATTCTTGCTATGCAGTATTTGGGGTTTGTTCCATTACAGAGAAACAGATTTACTGCAACTTGTGGACATTCATTCAAGCTTCAAGCAGCAGATAAGTCAGCTCAAGCAATGATGCATTACAGTATTTATTATAGTAACAGAATGATCTTTCAGTTATTGTTCATGTGGATTTCCTGACAGGAGGAGAGTAAAGAATGAAAAGTAGTGACAGGAGAACAAAGCTGACAAAAGGCCCGAGAGCAAATGTTGCCTTATGTTAATCATGAGGCCATAAATATGTGAGGTTTTTTTTGCTGAGCAACTTTTATTGGTTAGCAAAAAGAGGATTTTAAGGTTTTCCTTGTCTCTCCATCATCTGTTCAACACTAGTCTAACTTCAGAATTTCAAGACTGGCAAACTGAAGTAGACAGCCATGCCTCCTACCAAACCAACTTTATACAGATGACTAACAAATCCACAGGCTGTTATAATGACTGAGAAGTGAGAGGAATCAACAAACAAAAGGTCATGTACAGATTTCAGTACTAAAAGCTCTAGTTGACACATCTGCTAATCAAAGAGAAGGGTTTGAGACATGTTTTTCACAGGAACACACAAATGATGTACAGTGGAATTTTCAATGTTGCATATATTCAAGTACCTGTTTTGTATTTAGTACTTGATATCAATGGTGAACTATTTTGAAATGCACTTTAACTATATTAATAGTAAATATGATTGATGAAGCTTATTTTAAAATCTATAATTAGAATGTGGAGGAGCTAACTATTAAATTATTATTTTTTAAAACTGTAAAAGAGAAAATGTTGATAAAGATCTATTACCAAAATACTTCTTCAGGAGCAACGAAGCTATTGAGGGCTGACATTAAATCAATTCAAGAACAGTAGTAATGGAAGGGAGTTTTAAGGTTTATGGTTTAACTGCATTAAAGAATTCTGAAGAAAAAAAAATAATTAACTGTTTCTTTCAAACTGCAGCATAACTTAGCTCTTCTAGCACTTGTACCATACAAAGTGTTGAAAGCTAACTTTCCCTTTTAGTGTGACAGGTAGAATTGTCACTTAGGCCATCAAGCCATTAAACCACTTTTTAAAAAGTATTTTGTAGATTCTGTAACATTCTAGAGAGTTTCCTGGTGCTTTTTCAATCAAGAAAATCTGGCTAAAATTGCGCTGTCTGACCTTCTGATTAATGGCCTTCCTATAGCCTGTCATGCTAACATGGAATTTGGGGAACAGTTAGGATTCATCTGGAAGCAATATAATTTCTGCCTTTGTCTTTCTTTTCTGGACGCTAATGGCTTTAAGTCAGTCCTCTTCACTCAATGTGTGACACATACAGCCATTCTATTTCAGTTGTCCATTAACTTCAAGCACCGTGACAAGAACAAAGCAACTTCTCAAAGGAGTCCAGCTATACATACTGAATTTCTACAAATCCTTCGCTTATTTGGTGCTGTTTTCAAGTACCACTAAAGTTTAACTGAGTGCAATACTACCTATTATAATTAAAAGTGGCTGCTTAAACAAATGAAACAGGTTACAAGGCTTGTGGATTCAACATCAGTGCTAGTGTTCAGTATCTCCACATATTTCTGTGTGATTATTTTCCTAAAAGTTATCTACCTTTTTTAAGCAAGAACTGTGGAAAAAAATCAACAACCAGAAACCTACAGTTTGTGGTCTGAAGTCTAAGGCCTGAACCTTAGACTAAGGCCTAGTCTATGGCCTGGTACTTGATATTGCTTCCTGGAGACCATGTAAAGGACAGACTACAGAGAGCACTCCCAAGCAGAAGGGAATACATACATTTCCAGGGGTACTTACAGGATCACTGATATAAACTACTAGGGGGAATAGATTGTATTTTGAAAAGTGACACCTGTAGTCTTACAAGCTTTTTAAATATTTCTGCTCCTTAAATATTTAGCACCAAGATGTAAATAAAGCATCTGTAACATCTTGTGAAAATAACATGCATTCAATGGCTTTAAGCAACATGTTTGACTGTATTAACATTTTACTTAGTTGTACCAACCTGGCATCTGGTCAATGTCTGTATTAAGTCTACATTACAAAGCATTTCAATTGCATTTTTATTTACCATACTCCTTTAAATAAGCAAGAAATCTCCCATCTCTTGTTATTGGGACACTAATGAGATAGGAAGTCTCTAGGTATCGCTGAGAGGTTGGAGAAGCTCTTGACTTCTGTAAAAATACTCTTGTCGGAGCCTCACTTACTAGGCAACACAGTACAGTTCCATTTGAATTCAGGTGACATTTATGTCTATGTGGCAAAGGTGTTTTATCCTGACTCAACTGTATTTGGTCTGATCAGGTTCTGGTGAAAGTTAACAGTAACTGGCCAAATTTTCTCAGAACCAGCAATGTCTGTGAACTGATACTTGCAGCTATGGTTTCCTGTATTCCTCAGTGACACAAACTTCTATCCTAAGCCTCAGGCACTGTGAGAAGCCAATTTTATTTTGATTTTCTGCTACTTCTCTCTCTCTGTCAGACAGCAAGCAATATTTAAAAGATGCCTTATTTTAGAAGAAGACTAAACCTATATGAAGAAACTTCTGTGTTGTGCTAGATTTTCTCCTTATTCTTTCTGAGACCTTCACCAGAACTCCTCCTTGCAGAGGGTTATATGCAGTGCAGCAGTATAAAGATAGCTTTGCCCTTCAACGAGCAATCATCTTCTAATGTGTGTCTTAGGACTTATATTCCCTGAGTATTACCCTTTCTTTCTCCATCTACTCAGATTTTAAGAAAACTCAGTCATCATCGGGACATAATTGCGTAAGAGATCAGACGAGTAAGTATCAACAGGAGGAACCTGTTCTCTCTGATCCCAAGACTTCAATGTTAAGCTGAATCCAACAGATCAAAGGAAATTGCTGTGTGTATTTGAGGCATTCAACCCTACAAAGCCAACTACTGTCTGTTCAGCTGCAAAGTGTAAAGCTGATGGTAGAAGTGGAGATAGGACAGTGGTGTCTGTGACAAAAAGACAGCTGAGGGAAAAAAAACTTAAGCTGTCAGATGCCCAATGCACAGCCAGACAAATCAAAATGCTCAGCTTCATATAGGTTGGTACCTCAGGTGCTCTGAGATCAGGGGAATGCAAGTAGAAGATGCTCCAAAATCTTCTATGCCAGTTACTTGTCATTACAAATATAATTTTGTAAGTGAATTGAAATTACAGATTCAGATATCCAAATAAAATATAGAAATAACCCCCTAAAACCAGGTGTAAAGCAATGTGGTTTTACCATCTTCCTGAGGATAAAATTTTCCAGGATATGTTTGCCCTTGTAACACAAGCTAATAACACAGACTAACAGCAGGAGATAAGTTTCAGCTCTCACAGCAAGGCATAGAAAGCAAAAAGGAATCAACATAGAGCTCTGTAGGTGGCTGCAAAGTCCCCATGGATTCTTACTGCTCAACTTCCTATTCCTCACTCCCACTTCATAGCAATGTAGTAAGAGCTATCATCACCTGAATCATTCTGGGACCCTGTTGTCCACAAGTACTAACTGCCTTTCCTTCTGTTCCAAATGCATTCACGCCATCCCCTCCAGCAGCTTCCTGCCACCTAAGCAAGGTTTAGCTTATACTCACCCAGGTCATTGGAACAGCGTTCATTTTACACTGCTAAAGAAGACCGTACATGATTGTCTTGTAACCACAACCAGCCCAATCACCTGGAAAAGTCCATGACTATTTGTCCAGCTTGTTTTTGTTGCTGTCAAAACCCCATAACACATATTTCAAGCTTGAACCATATAACAAATACCTATGCAAGAATTTGAAAACACACAAGCTTTTCAAGTACTGTTTCTTAAAAGTGGGACAGAATCAAACCCCTATTGCCACCTCTCTTTCATCTTTACAGGGTGCAACTACATAGTGCACAAAAAGACTTTATTATATTCACAGACAATGCAGCTGTGTAATAATGTTAGCTTTGTCCTTCAGTGCAAAATCATTTTTTGCTGACATGTGTGTCTCAGGACCCATAATACTGAAACATCTGAAAATAGTGATTCATTTTAAAAATTTCATTTGAACATCTGCAGTAAACAGAATTTACAAAAAAAGAGACATTATTCTGATCATACAACTTCACTGCTTTATGCAACCTACACTTCTTTGTGTTTCCTACAGCTCAGAGTCACTCACAAGGGATGATACTAAAGGTTAGTTCTTTTACTGCATGTTGCTAAACAATTCCCAATTACAATAAAAACCTAAATTTCAAGGTAAAAATTCCATTCTTAAGATTATATCCATGTTTAAATGCCTAAAAGTATCCAATCATTAAATAAATTAGAAGGAACTGTTAAAAAAAACAAGCTCAAACCAGAAATCCCAAGGGTGGGCATGTGCCGAGCTGGGGTTATTAAAAAATACAATGAGCTATGGAACATTTTTTAAAGCAAAATGCTTTCATGTGATCCTTGAGAGCTATATACCTGTGTATGTGTATGTCCATACAGACATACGAACTGCTATTAGGGTAATCTGCCCTCATCTGCTCTGGTGCAACTCTTTCTGATAACATAATTGAAGTAATGTAATAGAAGGAAATCACACTAGCTAAAATGACTCAGGTTCAGATGATTTTGGAACACATGGGAGAAATAGAAAGGTGAATTACAGCATAAAGACAGAAATCAGTTTTTACAGGAAAAATCAGATGATGGGTTTACATGATGCATGAGTACTACCCAGTCACACTGTAACTTTCAAAGGGGGCTGCATTTAAGGCTAAAGGAGAAGATATTTGCAGAGATAGTCACTGATACTAAATGCAGAGAGGAGAAATAAGATCAGGAAATGCAAAAACAATATGAGACAAGCCTTAGAAAATATGTCTACCAATCTGATGACAAAATTAGCTTGGTTATATTACAGTTAGGCTTTAGCAATATAATGTGCAATATAAGGTAAAATCAAATTTTCTAAGACATTTTTCTAGTCTACAACAAATTAACAAAATCACAGATATGGATTTCATCTAAAATAACCAGTATTAGATAGATGAATAATGAAACCCCTCGTTCTAATAACATACAACATCTTACCATAAATATTGCTAACAGTGTAGTTTATCATGAAAAGTGGGACTCAGAAAAAGCTGAATGGAACAACTACGTTGCCTGTAAGGTAACTGTGACTAAACAAATATATGGCAGCATTTCATTCTGATTAGACAGGGTCTGCATAAATTAAAGAATTACAATTATGTCAGGAACTACATAGAAATGAAGCTGATTGCAATATACCAGGAAGTACATTGTTACTACTTACTATGAATCCACATACATAAAAACTTTGCTTACTCTTGTTTTGCTCCCAGCACACAGTGTATACTAACCTGTCCAATTTCACATAGTAACCAATTGTGACTATTACAATCCATATAATTTATAACATTTTTAAAAAAATAAAGAAATCCAAGCAACACCTTTCCATATGGCCAATTAGTAAAGTCATAAAATGCAGAAAATATATGATGCTGTATTGAACATCTGTGTTGGTTATCCTATGGGAATTTTTAATAAAGGACCAAACAGCATATTGATGTTAATTCTATGTTACCGGGACTTTAAATAAAAAACTAAAATAAATAGCATCCATTAAACTGATCATACTGTTGTAACTCAAATTGTGTTTATTATGCTAATGGAACATGAAATTAAGAAAAAGACCTTTATGCCAGTGGAATTAATTAATGAGCTTTATGAAGGCATTGGGATGTAATTTATTTCTAGATAAGTAAGTCTAATTTGCAGTTCCATGGGTCTCTGCAATGCTGATTGTAATAGTTATTCCTGCAGATGTGCTGCTCACAGCATGTCTTTCCATTAGAACTGAACACCTCATTATATAAACTGTACCTAATTAAACATAATACAGTGGTGACTTGTTAAACTGGCCTTTTTAAGTCAGCAGCTGCCTAAGCTAATAATATCATATACAAGATTTATATCATCTACCATATAATGCTGATATTAAAATATACTGCCCAAGGGATTGACAACTAATTTACCAGTATGTAACAGGTACACTTCAGATTCTGCAATGGAGATTAAAGACTACTAGTCTATAAAAATCAAATGAATTAAAGTCTATTTGGAGTTCTAAATAACTATAAAAGTTTCTTAATAGCTTTGTTCTTCTAACAGTTTATTTTAAAAAAAGTTAATCAGAGAATAACACTCTTCCTATGTTCTTTCTCCATACCTGATGGGCCATTTTTCTTACGTGGTCTGAATTATTACAACATTTGAACACAATTAGGTATGTGCATACTGCCTTTGTTTCAGGCAAAACAAAAGGAGACAGACACAGGGTTCGCACGACAGATACAGCTATTTCCTGAATTTTGCGTGTTTGATTCTGTGACTAGTCTGTTTGATTCTGTGACTATTCTGTACATGTCCTTTCCACCAAACTGTAGATAGATCTCATATTCAAAATATGACAGTCAGAATCCATTGAGTCTATTTTGGTCAGAAAACAAGAAAGTCAGAAAATACATTGAGAACAGACTGAGTTTCTCATGAGGTAACATACATTTGAAAGCTACAAAATAATATTTTGGAAAAGCTACGTCTAATCATGAAAACTTCCTGTCTACTTTCTGTGGTTTAAGACTTGTTTTCTGTTTCCTTTTCAGAAGCTGAATCCACTGTCACCTTATGTTCTAATGTGGAGTAGCATTGTTTTTGTTCTTCCCATTTTGCCAGTCTCTAGGAAGTGGATACATTTTGCTCACAGATGTGTCAGTGGAACTACACAGCTAGGCCTTTTTTCCACGGAAGTCTGTGATTCTTCTTTCCTTTTTTCTCAAGTAAGCAAAACTGGCTCATTTTCCACTCTTACTCTACGTCATAACTGAACCACCTGGAGACATGTGAGCAGTCCTGCATATTGCTGCCATCTCTCTCTCTGAATGAAGAAAATGAGGCTCAAATTCTAAACATCTTTTGACATATGCCACTTCAAGCAATAACTTTAAAACAGAAGTATAAATTTAGTCACAGCCTTGAGTCCATTGATGTCCAATATCAAGAATCAAGTACAAAGTTGAGAAATGTGTGGGGTTTTTTCCGTATGGACTTTTAAAATTTCTGACAATATTCACTCTCTTGAACAACCTTCAACCTTTTCTTGCACAGAGAAGTTAGAAAGCACACAAAAAAGTAAACATGGTCATACTACTTGAAGCCCATCACTTTATTTGGATTCTCTTCAAGTTTTGGAGAAAAAGATTCAGAATTAGATCAATTTGCTCTGAGTCACTTTCTCTGAGCACATAACAAAAGACAGTGTTCCTAAATAAACTAGTGTTTTGTTTTCAGTAATCTGTGACAATCGAACCACAATCCTCTTTTAAAGACTGCTGCTCTGATGGCAAAGTCTGTCACTCTCATACACCTCAATATCTGCAGTGTCATACTTTACTTTTAAGGTTTCATGGTAAAGACAGTTTGACAGCCATTCCCCTCTTCTTGCCACAATACCTAAATAATTCTCTGCTGTAGTGTGAAATAGATGAATCACTGGAAATTAAAGTAGAATTACAGTTTGTTCTAAAGTTACAGATTCAGAGAAGAAAGATCTGTTCTGTCCTAAAGGATGTGCATTAAGTAACAAAACTATGTGGAATTTAACTTTATTGGCAGAACATGAAGAAAGGGCTCCCTGACTGAAACAGCTTGTGCACAACCAGCCTATGCTACTAACAGAAAGAGAGTTCTTGGGGTAGAGCTGACAGCACACTCAGAAGAAACTTGGCATTCCAGGATAAAGAATAAAATAGAGAACTTAGAGTTAGAAGCAAAGCCTGTATGAGAAATAATTTCATTGTTTCGCATAATCACTCTGTTTAAATTCCATCTTTTCCAAGGCTGCATTTTAATTTCCTGGAAGTTACCATTTGCTTGATGGTTTCAAGAGAGTCTTCCGACTATTTAATTCTTGCAATTAATTCTTGCTTGGAATCTTTATTGCAAAATACTTTATTATAAATAATCACTGTACTAAAACAACTTTATTTTAATGGATACGGTTTCAATTCAAAACCAGAGCTCTAATTTTTTCCTAAAAGTCCCATTTAAATTGCTTCACTATCTCTCAGTAATCAAATATGAAATGTAACAGAAAAGCAACGTAATTTGCTGTGAGGGTAAAATTTAGCAGAATCAATCAACAATAAGAAGAAAATAGGAGCTCGTGAGCACCATGGGTCCATTATAATTATTATTTTTAATTAAAGTATCCAGATACACATTAATTTTCTTTGCTCACTACTTTTATTGTTTGACTCACCTTCAAATGGTAACTGTGAGCACTTTGAAAAATGCATTGAAAGACTCTCGTTTCACAACAGATTGAGTAGTTACTTCTTCATTTGCTGCCAAAATGCATTTTAGTAATGTATCACAGCTAAACTCCTCCATGACTCACCACAGATGTCTTCTGTCTCTTAAAGCAACCTAAAACTAGGAAAATATTTTCTTTATACCCCATCAATGAAAGTACAGAAATCTCACCAAAAGTTTAAAGACATTTAACTGGATCTTGAATTCAAAAAGCATTTTCTAAAGCATTGTTATTTTAAAATTAAGAACCTTTGTTAGTGTCTCCAGAAAGTAAAATCCTGTCATTATGCTCCTGAACCATATAACATATTTAAAAATATTAAAGACAAATAAAGGTATGATAAAACAAAATATTAACCCCTTTAATGAGATCAATAGAAGATTTATGCATTGAATTAAAATTTCAACTATTTTATAGAATAATTTTACAGTTCCTTACCTTCCCTGGTTCTGGTGAAAAAAAGAATTCTAAATACAACAAGAAGGGTGGATTCACAAGTCTACTGATGTGACTGAGTTTTCAATTTACAGTTTCAGGAAATCAATGAAATTGAGAGAAATATCCTGGTAATTTGATGCTTATGTGAGCTGAGCTTCTAAAACCTTTCTGAAGATGTGACCCTCAATTGGTCTGATCTGACAGGTGCCTAAGAAGACTGGCTTGAGAGTTATACTGACTATTTAACTTCTGACTTTTACAGTTAAACAGTTACTCTGGAAGCATAAAAAATATCTCAGACTGTCACTTATAGCTGGTTTTCAACCTCCTTGGGAGATGCAGAAGGGTAAACAACTGGGATCAAACAAAGTCTCTCAGAAACATTCCTCCCCAGAAGGAACTAAAAATATGCAATAATATGGTCAGCAGTGAAAAAAATATTCCATAATAAAGACTCCACAAAAAGATAGTTATTTTAGCCTACTACTGCTACCATAAAGTCAAAAGAAGCTGTTGGGTGAAAGAAAATGTTATGAAATTACTCATAATTTTCCTCTCAAACCAAATGCAGAAGCTTATTGTGCACTGCATTGCCAAAGACTTGATTCACAGATACTCTAAAACCTTTTACTCTTCTTTCTGAAATTCTTCTAAACATATAAAAAGACTTTTAAAACATTTTTAATATATCATCGACTGGAAAATCAGTATTACATGGTGAATAGGGACAATTACAGGAGACATAAACACCGCCTTCTTACAAATAACTCTCCAACAAAGCAATACCTCCTAACCCACACTCAATACAACTGGAAAACGGGAGAAAAGTGACAATCACTAATGCCCTGCACTATCATTGCGCCAACAGGACAATCATTTCTGGAAACTCTAAAAAATATTGAAGTTTTTTCTAATTACTTGGAAGACAAAGAGAATGTATATGCATGTTACTTTGAATTCTTTTGGCTGCCAGAACTAGGATACCGTAACACTGAGAGGTCACGCACACACTTTGACGGAACAGAACTGATGGGTTTGTTAACTGCCAACAAAGTTACAGCACTAATATCTTTTCAATTATAACAATATTTTCATGATTTAAGAGATTAGTCTCCATCCCCATGTGCATACCATAAAGAACACTAATGAAATGCTGTGAGTAGAATTCAGACAGTTTCTGTTCCCATCAAGGACAAAAATCTCCACTGACTTCAGTGTAAACAGAATCAGGCCCTTCATGTGTGTATTAAATAAAGCAGACACTTCTGTCTCAATCTTCTCTGAATACATGCTTTTGATGCCACAAAGAAGATAAGATGATCTGATAAAAGTAATAGATGAAAGTATATTATTATCTATACTATCTCCATTATAAGATATAAAATACTCTGTAGTGTCTGTGTGCATTACCATAAGCTACAGTGAAAGCTGACCTGTTTTCCAGAGGACAGATTTTTAAGTATGATGCTGAAGCAATTTTTGATGACATACTTTTCTACAACATTTCTCATGCCACTGAAGATTAGATATGTCTGCAAAACACAATATAAATACAGCACCAGAATTTTATCTTATCCCTTGGCCACTAGCTATGAAATAAATGTTCCAATATCGGTTTCTATATAAATATGAATCAGTAGGACTTCCTTGGAATTTTTTTTAAAGACAGACATTGTTATTATTGTCATGTCACTAACAACAAGAATTACTATCTTTTAATTGCATGTTCTCTTTCCTCCCTCTCGGGAGGCTCCAACACAGAATCCCTCTACAATATACTTTAAAACCACTGGCATTCTGAGTTAGATTTCTCCAGCTTTGGAAGCAGATTCTCATAGCACCAGGGTGAAAAACAATAAAAAATCCACAGCTGGATGCACAGCTTCCTCAGTGATGGAATACCCCCATTTGGGAGGTCACAAATCCGCAGGGAGAGACAAAACCGTGGGGTTTGCACACTAGCTGGCCTTTGTGGAGAAGACACACGAGCTATTCTCATTCAGAGGGTGCCTCAGGAGACACACAGGCTAAGCCAGTACAATCAGGTGGCATTGTTTTCAAGACCCAGAACACCAGTGAATGACAATTTAATACATTAGTAGGTGCACTGGAGTAGTACTACAAGACCTTAGCAAGGCATGTGTGATGTGCTCTAGAGACTTTAAACTCCATAAGGAAGGGCATATAACAAGGTGGGAAAGAAAGGAATGCTATTGACTCTACAAACAGGGAATCAAGTCAGAAAGTATTTTGGCAGAAAGCTACTGAATGATTAGCATGTGAAGGAATCCTGGGCACAGTGGATCCCAAAATAACACTACTGCTTGCCAAACACCTCCTAGTCTCTGGCCTGCATCAATTACTGAAATATATACACCATAATACTCAACAGTGCTCAAAATTATTTTTTCTGAAACTGAGGCCATCACAAATTCAAAACACATAGTGGAATAAGGTGAGGGAAAAAAAACCTGCAAAGATGCTTTTGATTCCACCTCTCTGCATGATGAGCCAGATTCTCAGCTAATGCATAGACTCATTTTGCCATTCATAGCTATTGAGCTCTGACATTCTGTACAACTGGTATGTTTCACAGCAGGGTAAGAATAAACCCGTAGACCCAGACTTCGTACTTTCCAGACCCACACAAGCACATGTGGTGAAAGGTCACCGAGCTGCTCACATTTCTACCCTTTGCCCAACACTACCACAACTTCAGCCACCCATGAGGTGAAAATTTGCCCCAGACACCAAGTTGTCAAGCTTAATGATTGAGCCTTTGTTCAAAAGAAAAGAAGCTCAGTTAACTCTAAAAGCACACACACAAATTCTGACCTCTGGTGAGAAAAAAGAATGTGCATTTGTGCCACTTTTAGCTTTTATTGGTTTCCCACCAAATCTCTTAATATTTGTTCTGACTTATTCCAAATTTTCAACTTTTGAATAACTACATTTGCAGCTCTGCTAATTTTGCTGCTCTGGGAACACAGCAAAATCTGGCTGCCACAACTGTGGCTCTTTTGTGTTCAAAACTGCATCACTTATGTATTTAAAAATACATATGATATTTATAAAGCCTACTCAAAACATTACTAAATTGTCCCATTTTCATGTTTTCATGACAATTTATATGTTTTCCATATGGGCAAGTGCTGACAATATGATATAAGCTTAATGGAACAAACTATGGCTTTTCTTTATTGTCTTGGCATCAAAAATCTGCACTTGCATAACAATAACTCTCTACTTTAAAGGTATGACTTTTCATTAATGCAATTTTAAGGGCAACTCTCTCTCTCTCATTTTACTTAAAAATGTATCAGAAATTTTCACTGCTTACCTTACCATTGTATCACCACTGTATTTGGGAACATTACAAATCTATTGTAAAATGCAGCTAACATCCACAGAGTGCAGAATTATTCAGATGAGTTTTCTATGACTTAGTGTGAGCCCCACAAAAGAGTCAAGTTTGGGGGAGGAAGGAAAGATGCCTCACTCTTTCTATCCACAGGCAGGCAGATACTTCCACATCACTCCTTTACTTCTGTTTTCTCCCTTCAACTTTCCAAAAGCAGGAAGACCTAATGCCTGCAAGCATTAGGAGGAGCTTGTGTGCTAAAAGTCTGAGGCTGAAAAAGCTGACAGTAAATTATTTCCTTAAAAGTTCTCAAAGACTCTAATATGGCACTGAAAAGAACTATTATTCCTATACTCCAACAGCATATGTACTTCAGCCATCTCCATCCAGTCTCTGCTGCCTCCCTCTCCTTACCTCACCACAAAGCCGTCCTAGCCTTCCAATTACTGCAGTACTAATGTAGAGAAAGCTTTCCCTGACCTGAAGTTCCTCAGCTGGCAGTCAGACAAGCCAACCTTCTCTTCATTTAATCCAGCTCCTACACAGACATCACAACATGACAGACATGTCAAATGAGCCATCCACCAGGCCACTGACAGCAGTTTCTAGGGCATAAGAGATACAGCTGATGGAGGAGATTGTTGGAGGAAGTCAGGAAGACAGGAAGCCATAGGTAATATCAGAAGTGCCCTGCTGAAAACTGACAGCTCAATGGGTATGATACTGCTGGTTATTTTATGTATCTCAGGTCTAGGCCTTGAATAATTACTACTTACAAGCTAAAGTGGAAAATAGATTTTGCCAGAGTTAATAACAAAGGCTAATGCTATAGAAGTTGTGGGCACCACCTCAGTCACAGTCTAAAACACTTTACTTTCAAAGAACTGAATGTTGATGAAAGTTGCTATGCTGATGGAATTCACCAAGTTAATTCACCCACAAATAAAGCAGCTGATATCATACACAAACCTTCTCCTAGGCAGCCTCTCTCCAAGCTAGGCATTGGGCAATCTGTTTAAGAAGCAGGCTTAAAAGATAGCTGACTCAGACAGAGCCTCTGAACGAGTTTCCTATAAACTAACTAAAGATACTCAGCCACCAACTGGTGCCTCTTCCTTCAAGGAGAATGCAGCACTTCCACCAATTGTTCTCTTTTGAGGTGACTCACCTTGGTGACACGACTGTCCCTAGACACACATGTACTTCCATTTGTAAATCTCATGCCTAACAGGAGAAAATCTGCTGCACTAGAACACTGGAAGAGTTCATGGATTGTCACTTCTTTTTCTCAGCAAGATTTATTTTTTATCAGTTGTGTGGGAAATGTACTTCAGGACAGTTTTACTGCCTTCTGTACACATCCTCCCATGCTCACAGCAAACTGACACTTTGTACTGGTTTTGGCTGAAGTAGTTATTTTTCTTCATAGTAGCTTGTATGAGGCTGTGCTTTGGATTTGTGCTGAAAACAGCATTAATAATTCAAGGATAGTTTAGTTATTGCTGAGCAGGGCTTACACCGCATCAAGGCTTTTTCAGCCTCTCACCCCACCTCACCAGTGAGTAGACCAGAGGTGCACAAGAAGCTGGGATGGGACACAGCCAGGACAGTTGAACCGAACTGATCACAGGGATATTCCACACCATATGGCATCATGATCAGCATGGAAATCTGGGGGAAGAAGAAGGAAGGGGGACAAGTTTGGAGTCACGGATTTTTGTCTTCCCAAGTAACCAATTTGCCTGATGGAGACCTCCTTCCCGGAAGATGGCTGAATACCTGCCTGCCCAGTGGGAATTGGTGAACAAATTCCTTGTTCTTCTTTGCTTATATGCACAACTTTTGCTTTACTTATTAAACTGTCTTTATCTCAACCCACGAGTTTTCTGACTATTACTTCTCTGATTTCCTCCCCTTTCCTGCTGGTGGGGGAGTGGGCAAGCAGCTGTGTGGGTGTGGGGCTGAGTTCCCAAGTGGGTTAAACCATGACAAACCCACAGGAACAGGAGTGCAGCTTCAGCAGAAGTCTCCATTGTTGACATTCTCCAACTCATTCTGTCTTGTTTATTCTGACTCATGTTTTCTTCACCCACAGTCTTAGTTTTCCTTATTTCATTACATTTCCTTTAAAAGAGCTTGTGGCTGCAATCTAAGAAAGTTCAAGAAAAAATTTCTTTTTCTTTAGCAGATATTTTAAGGGTAGATCTCTCAACAGCATTCATAAGATGAGCATTAACAGCAAACAAAACAAGCTTCTGAGGAACAGAATCTAATAATGACTTCTCTTGGTTTACTTCTGGATTGTTATCATATTAGGCACCGTATACATATATAGTTTAATTAGGACAAATTCTCTGCTTGCTTATGATCTCATCCTTTGCAAAACTACCACACCAGTAGTGTTGAATAGGCTATAAATCACTCTGACGTTCACACTCAGTGTTGAATTTCTCTCACCAATTAAACAGGGGTTTGGAAAAGCTCTGGATCTAAAAGTTTACATAATGAAAATTTTGGACAGAGGTGAATATTCTCTATTAAGATACACTACACAGAGAAATGAGCAATATTCTGCAGTGATTCATTTTCCATCTAAGCAGAATCTTTATTAAATACCTATCTGTTCCTCTTACATGTCAGTAGCTTCTATTTCAGCCAACTGATTGCTCAGTTACAGAGAGAAAGTTTGCAGACAGGAAACTGAGTTTATTCTGTGCAATATAATAGAACTACTAAAATTAGGTAAACTTCCAGGAAGCTGTACAATGGAATGCAATAACCACCTATAGCCTTAAAACTTCACAAAAATGCTTATTTCAAACAGCAGGTTGTCATCAGTCAATGGATGACTTTTGCTTTTTCATGTAGCATCAAAACCTACCAAGTTCATTAGGAGTTTTCACTTCAGTTCTTCATTATTAAAGTGACTTAATAGTCACAGTTAATTATCGAATAATAAATTTTAAAATTGTATTGCAGTAAGATGAAATGATACACAGTAAAGCAATTGACACTCTCCTAAAATTTTGTTCCTGGATACATAAACAGGATTTTTTCTTTATAAGGAAATTAAAAAGTAGAAGAAATCTGCTCTGGGAAAATGAAAATAGATGTTTTTGCTGTTTATCCAGGTTGAATTAATAGTGCTAGTACTCTCAGCGTAACCTGACCTATTCCAGTAAATGTAATTCCTCACTTTTCAACAAACCATTTGAAAATTATTTTTTCCACTTTACTAATCATATATTTAGTCTATTTCACTTACATCACAAGTTTCAAAAGTTCCTTTTTTTCTAGCCCATCTCTGCATTTCAGTTAAAACTGCTTTGCAGTTAAAACATCCATGCCAAAAGGTACTGTGCCATTTGTATATTTTATAAAAGAGAACCACAGCACAAGCATTAAAAAAACACATAAAATACACATATTTTCAGGAATTACTATTATAGGTGGTGGTCACATTGCTTTAGCACTTACCAGAAATTCTAAAGTGTTTTCAAGTGGACTGAAGGGTCTGACGAGTCCCAGTAATGGAAAATAGGCCAGAAGACAATGTCAGGTTTTAAAAAATTCCCTACAGAAAGACTCCAAGAGTCAAAGTCACATTTACTGCATGATTTGGAATTTACAGCATTTCCTTCTGACTCTACTTTATTTCAACAGATGTATTTGAGGTGTACAAACACTGAAAGTCTAGATGCCTTTTTACATAAATTTGATTTTTCTACCTTAATTATTGTTGATATTGTACATCATTGAGATGTGATTATGTCATATTTAAGTATTCCTAAATGAACTCACATTAATCTGGTTACCTAAATTAGAGTTGAAAAATTATTTTAATGTGACATCCTGTTAATTTGTTCCTTTGGTACTTCAGCTTTACATCCCTGGGGCAATACAACCATATCCCATCTAATGCAAGTTTCAAAGCTCCAATACATTACACAAACTTAGGATCACAGGAATTGCCAAACATGATCAGAACCACAGGCTATTTAGTCTCACGTCCTATCTCCTGCAGGAAAGATGCTCCAGGGAAAGGTGAAAGAAACTTATCAGTAAGCAGAAACAAAATATAACTTGCAATGTGGTCATCCAACACAAACAATGGAAATAGTGATTTTAAGTACAGCTACCATAAGAACAGAGATAAAAAAAAAATAACAATAAGTAATCACTGTTTGTATTATGTAGATTTTCATTCCAGTGACACTTGATACAACTGTATTCCAGCACAGATTACAACTAAAATTATTTCTCAGGACACAGCTATGGGCAAGAGAGAAAAGTTTACATTTATTCTATATAGTGCTGTTTAAGAAGTGTTTCCAAGTGGCCCAAAAATTTTTATTCAAGGGAAATGCTTTTGCTTATACCTGCTGAAATCAGTAGTAAAACTAATTGTACTGTCTTTGGTTTAGAAGGGCAGAACATAAAGCAAAATTCAGCCACTGTGAACCCAAGAACACACCTATACAGCTTGTGAACCACACAGAGGCTAATGACCTTAATCAACAATAGAATTACAGTAATGCAAAGGTCTGTATACAGACAGAGCCCTGATAATATCACAGCTGCAGAAACCCCACTTCTCTCACTCTGTCTTGAAAATAGGATTGCACTGGGGCTGAAAGGCCTGATTTTTGCTCCCATCTCCAGTCAAGACTTCAATCTACATGAAAACTGAGAAGAGAGACCCTGGTTCCCCTTCGGCAAAAACTTTCTTAACAGCCCTTTTCCACATCTTCCAAGAGAAGCCCCCGCATAAAGGAAGCTTCTTATTGAAGAAGGTTTGAAATGAGCTTCCACAAAAAGCACAGATCTTTTGCAATAAAAGCTGCATCAAATTTTACAGGAAAGGGGAAGGTCTCCTTGAAGCACAGGAAATCAAGCCCTCTATCAGTGATAAGGCTAATTCCACATATTGGAACTTTGTTTTTTCATATTTTTCCTTGACATAGTAAAAGATTTTCAACTTTGAGATTTTTCAGGAAACTATATTTGGAATGCCACACAGCAGACCAGAAACTCCAAATCTTTTTAGCTCTACACCTTTTTTTGTATAGTTTACAGTGCAGTCTAATTACGTAATCACTTACGTGTCAGTATCATACTTTTTCTCCCACAAAGTCAGAGACAGATATAATATTATATAATATTTTTCACTGCCATAATGATCCAGTATGTCTTTAACAACAAACTTTTCTGTGATTAAATCCATATTTTTCCAAAGTAAATATTTTTTTATTTTAGTCAGGAGCCATACACGATAGACTTTTTTCAAGCAGCAGCAATGATGCCTTAAGTTCAATTTTGAGATGGCATTTTACTTAGCTAACTTAGCTGCAGGTACAGGTATCCTACAAATGCAAGTCAAATTGCACAATGTTCTTAAGCTGGTTGATAAACCTGACAAATAGCCAAACTATGCAACAACAGTGGCCAGTCCATAACCAACAAAAGCAGTGAATAAACAGCTGAAAAAAAAATTTCTAGAATGTTTTCTCAAATCTTGGAAAATTAAAAGCACACCTAGAATACTGCTTTGTTCTGTCCTTGACAGTTAATTAAATATAGTTACCCAGATCATCTGCCAGGCTTGAAATTTGGATAATCATACCTGCAATGTATAATAAACCCACAAAGCAGCAGTGACTTACAGAATTATTCACTAGAAAGCACTCAGATGTTGGTGGATCAGCATATCTATGCTTTGCCCCTGACCATGAGAACAGAATAGAGACCTGTGGTTAGAGACTGCAGTAGCAGATAAGAGATTTGCTAGATTTTCTGGCATATATGAAGAGTTCAACAGCACAAAATGCAGCATTATCTGAAGTGATATAATAATTTTATTTCAGAAATAGTAGCTGACAACGTAGTCAAGTGTTGCTTCTTAGAGGGATTTTATAAGTGTGACATTTCTTACCTTTTGAATACTTAACCTTACTCTTGCCTCATGCATTTGCCATCAGGGTTGTTGAACGAGTGTGCAGGAAAAAAAAAATTAAGTAGAAAAGAGCAGCACTGAAAACAATACTGTCTAGTAGGAAATTACTAAAGAAAGCTGTAAAATCTTGATCATAAGAAATGTATTGTTTGGAAATCTCCAGAAAATAAGCTCAGAATATAAAATAACTACAGTTCTGTCATAAGCAGGACATTATTTTCACTGTAGGTGTGTAAATACAAACAAACCAGAGCTCTTCCATATTGGTAAAGGATAATTTAAGGAAGGTGATCTTTCCCTCCCTTTCATCTTTCTTGTAGAAATAAATTATTTCCTTTTACAGTATCTTGCCTCACTCTTCTCTGAGAAGTTGGGATCTTGAGCTTCCAGCCAGGCTAGATAATGTACTAGTAACTATACTCTCTAGCACAGCCAAAACTGACACAAACATCTCTTGTAAAAACATTCTCTTTTCTGTTTTAAAAGGCATACTAATACATGCACAGTATTTCTGTGGATCAGACACAGAATATCCTCACTAGTTGAAATTGTTTTTATGGCTCTTTTCTTCTCCAAGAAACTTACTGCTTTGGCTGAATTTTGCTTATGGATTCATCCCATTTCTGCCTGATAGACATTCAAAAAAGCCAAATCTCCTAGGAAAATGTACCAGACAAAAGAAAGGACGTGCTCACCAAGATCAGATTCAGGTGTGAAAGGGGGAAAGTCAGTTTAAGGCTTTTTTTTAAAAAAAGCTGTTTTGACATATGGTCTTTCCTTGTACATAAGACAAGAAACTTTGAGAAACTGTTTCACTGTATCACATTTAGGGCCCTGTAGGGCTTTTTCAGATGAAAGGAAAAGATGGTAGTGTGATCTGCACAGGTGTCCACAGGAGTCTAGTCAGAGAACACTGGGACTGCAGAAGGCAGGCACCAAACTACAGAACCACTACTGCAAATGATGACAAATAGATGGAAACAGCTTGGTTTAATGGTCAGACCTTAAAGTGAACTTGTAAGATCTATATGCAATAAAAGCCTTTAATGCTTTTGCACTGAAGAAATTGACAAGAGGATCAGTGATGTACAAGGGAATATGGAGTACCACAGTGCTATTATAGTGTAGGTATTTCTAACAGGAACACTATCTTAATGACTTCTGTGTAGATGTTTTATAATGTAATCAATTGTTGGAACACGTGTTTGTGTGACGCCTGCAGTGTCATCCCTAAGCCCAGGTTCGATCGGACATGTAGGCTGCAAAGACTGATGGAGCTTTGATATCTCTCACCTCTACAAGGCTTTCTGTGATCCTGAGCACCTTCATGTTTTTATAAATCTGGTCTATGTCTACTGGAACAGAGGGATTGATTTCTACATGGAACAACAAAGCTATGTATGAACTGCAACTGCAATTTCTTGTAAAAACATTTATTTCCTCGCTTTCTAAATAACTGCAGTTCTGAAGTATAGAATCGTAGAATCATTAAGGTTGGAAAAGACCTCTAAGATCATTGTGTCCAACTGTTAACCCAGAACCACCACGTTCACCACTAAACCACATCCCCAAAATACACAGGAAACTAAGACTAACAAACCTTTTTTTATCATTTCCAGAGAAAGTTGGTTCCCATTTCCAAGTGGATATTTACTGAAAAACATATTCAGAAAACTGAAGCAAATCTCTGGAACATGAGTATCCTTAAAGCAGTAAAACTTAATCTCCCAGATCTGTAAAAATAAACATGTTGCCTTAATAAATATTTTCAATTGTGTGCCGTGCAGAGTCTGTTAGCAGGCCCTTGACCGTTTACACCAAGAAAACATAACAAGAAACTCCAGGAAAACAGAAACATACCAGTGCTGGACACACAGTGGGAGGTGCCCACAAGCGCAGTGCAGATTGTAAAAGGTGTCTAACGGAAATTGTTCAATTTATTACTTCTTATTTAAAAAGCAATATATACCTTTGCTTTATATTTCCCAGTGCCTGGGAACCACAGAATTTATGTGCAGGTAAAGCAGAAGACTGCATGTTCCTCAGCTGGCCAAACTTACCCACTCTCTTCACTGAAAACTAAAAGCACAGAATTTTTCACACCCTGAATTTGTAATTAATCTTAGTAAAAAATCCTTCCATACCTGAAATATCACTGGATAGAACGTTTGCATAATAGTTCTAAAATGCTAGTACTATGGGTGGATATTCTATTCATTTAAACATAAATATAACCATGTATGAGACAGAGCTTGGTTCAAAGAACCCCTATCTAATGATATTTTTGTAAGTTTAATCATACACAGTAAAATAGTGGGTTTTTTCCACTGAGGAGAGAGGTAAAAGAATCAAAGTTTTATAAATTACCAATGGCATGAGACTGCCAGCTTAAGACATCATAAGGATGCTTGATCACCTTTGAAAACCTAGAGCAGGCACCCAAATTACTCTCCACTCTTTAAAAAATGACATGCTCTCTGAAACACCAAAAATATAGAGCTTATGGCAGTCATACCACAAGAATAACACCGAGGAAAATAACAAACATAATAAGGTGTCTAAGCATGGCAGAACCGTAGCACAGACGGAAAAGGGCACACAGCTATTCAAAAGCATTGACTTGTTTTGCCTATGTGTTTCAACCAGGACAGGTACAAGCTATCTTGACTTGTTCTAATGAAAGAAGGTTGCACTACCCACCATTGACCCAGAATGCAAGAGCTACCTTTGGGCATTCAGAGCACAAAAAACTTGCTATCACTCCTCTATATGTAGCTTCTTGCAATGAAGTTAAAATGTGGCTTTTTATACAAGCCATGTTACAAGATAGTATCTCCTAAAAAATAAACTCATAAAAAATGCTCTTAAACAAATGCCTGATCGATGTTTTCAGCCCACACAGATATTAAACCTAGTTTCCTAGACCCTGAATAGCTAATTATGCATTCAATTAGAGTTTCTTAATAAAGATTAAAACTCTGAAGTCTATTACAGGCCCATATTTAATTCAACTGCCATTTTATCCATGCCATGAAAGTGTGAGTGGTAACAATGAATATAAATTATAATACATGCCATAGAGTGAATGCTATTTGTCCAAGTACGTTACTATAAAGAATTAAATTTTGCTATCGGTTCCATAATCTAGTTAAAATTGGTATTCTTTATTTGGTCTTTCAATGTAGTCCAATTTCCTACTTTGAAAAACAAATTCTAGGGAATAAAGAAAAGAGATTAATTTATCATTAAGACTCTGCTTAATTGAAGTCAATTCCGAACAAACTTGAATTCAATTTCTACTCATTAAATTGAATGTGCTCTGCGTTTCTCTCTGCATTGCTTTGAGCAAGCAGCTGAGAACAAGGGACTAACATCAAAATTATTAAATTGAGGAGATTTTATTTGGTCTTCACATGCCAGAGCTGCTTTGATGAGGAGCTGTTTTGGCACTGAAAGGAAACGAGAGCAGCTGGAGGAAAAATCAAATGAAACTAAGCCTCGGAAAATTGAAGAAAACGCAAGCTTAATAATATTTAATAATTAAATTTCCACAAACAATAGCGGCAAATGAAGTAATCTGCAAAGTCTGTGAACTCATTTGCATAATTGATGCCGGTCCCCTGTAAATGAATAATGAAGATAATAAAAGATGTTTCTAAAAATGGGCACAATAACAGCAAATTTCATCAAGCCGCGCGCTCTGATTAATCTGCTCTTGCAAATCAGCAGCGAGGGGGGACATGTGATTACCCGCGCGGCGGCCGGCAGCAGGCGGCAGCCTGGCCCTGGCCCTGCACCTGGCCCTGCCTCGGCCCCGGCCCCGCCGCCGGCTCCCGCGCACGCCTGAGACCCCCGTGGGCCGCCTCCGNNNGCCGCCTGCAGCCCGGCGCCGCCGAGCTCAAGGCGGCCCGGTGGCCTCCGCCGCTGCGGCACAGCTCCGTGGGAGCAGCGAGGCCAGGGGTGCGTCCCAGCCGCGCGGCGGCGGAGCAAAGGCAGCGCCTGTGAGTCCTTTGTTCGCCGCGGGGGCGCGGCCGGCAGCGCCGATGCTGCGCCGCCTGTGCCGGGAGCCGCCCGCTCTGCCCCGCGCCTGGGGGCAAAAGCTCAGCCCTTCAGGCTGCCCTGAGCAAACCGCGGCGTCGTGCTCAGCGACCTTCCCGCAAGCTCAAGGCCTCTCCTAGAAAACGTAGTTTCCAGCCGCCCAAATGAGGGGACAAGGGCCCGATGTGGCACTGCCTGGTAGGGCCCTTCAAGACTGGACAAGGTCTAGCTCAGGCCCCTGAGCACCCACAGTTTCACCGCTGCCTTTCAGTCGTACCAACACTCCTTTATTCACAAGAATAAGCCTTGCCACGTATGTGACTACCCAACCTTTACACTGATGGAGCCCCTCATGACACAACGCATCGCCCAACACTTCACACATCAGTCTCTGCTCTACGCAGATGAAGTGCCGCAAGTACAAACTGTTGGCCAGGTTGCTATCTGCCTCAAGTGTTGGTAGCCATAAAATACTACTTTCAAACATACTACTCAGTTTACTCTGATTTAGCTACTCCCACGAGGGTCCAACTCCACAGATTTCACTGGCATTAATTAGTGCTTTTCACAAGACTGGAATTTTTCACAGATTGGAAAAAAAAAAAAAAAAGATTTGAGAAAACAGTTATGCTGCTTCCTGAAGCTGATGCGGAGGCTGGCAGCGGACACTATGCATTGGAAACAGGAAAGTATTCCAAAAAGCAGTATCTTTTTAGAATACAGCCACTACACTCTTTTAAAGCATTTAGAAATAATCATTTAGGGAGAAATGGCTTCACTGGGATTACTCATAGGACTATTTTAGGATCAAGCCCCAAAATGTTAATCTGTAGGTACAGTGTACTATTCAGTTGCCTTAAACAAGTGATCTGTCAGACCACTAAAGAATTTCATTGAATAAGAACTTTTCACCATATGTAATATTTAAGTGCTTTATAGCCAAAGTACAAGATACTGTCTATTTTAATCGCACAAATTCTTTTGCTCAAGTTATGGATCAATCCACCTTAACAACTAGAATTTGTTTGAAGTAAAGGGCATGTATTTCATTACAAAATAGAAACTTTAATACGAGACACTCCAAGGAGAAGTCTTTTGTATCAGTGAAAAACAAAAAAAACCATAATTTTCTCCTGTTTATGGTCATTTTTAAGCTGCAGTTCCATCTATTTAATTGGGTGAAAAAAACACCACCTTACACCCTTAAACATAAAGAAGACTGTCTGCCCTTTGTGGCAAGTATATCCCCTTCATCTTTCCTTTTGCATTGATACTAAACAAGTATTTAAATCTAGTTATTAAATCTATGTACAGCACTATATACACAAGAAATACAGTTTGATATATCATAATTAATACAAAGATTTCATGGGTAAATTGCATTCAGTACATACAAAAGCAGTTAAGCCATTCAAACTAGTATGAGCAGTTTTTTTTTCATGAGTTTGATGGAAACCTACAGACCTGCATGGCAAGAAAGAAAAAGGTTTGATTGTGTTATTAGGCATGTAGGGAATGGTTTCATTAGGGAAATAGGGACAGATCCCACTATACAGAATACAAATCTATATTTTGCAACTAGGAAGATGGTGTTTAATTCTATCCTTTTTTTATTTTCTTCTAATACTTGAGGAATAATTCCATTCCCAGCGTAAGTCAGCCTAAGAAGTGGTACAAATTCGGCAACTTGGCCACTTAACCTAAAGATCCTCCTTTTGGCTGTGTATCAGTGAAGCACAACATCCACTGCACATAAGCACAAAACAGGCAAGAGCCAAAGGGAGAACTGAGGAACATAAACCAGTTTTATATGAACCAAGAGTCTTCCCATTAAACAGTACAACAACCATGAAACAGGACTCAGGATCCTGAGTCCAAGGGGTTTGCAAATGTAGGAGTCAAAGATGCCACTAATAAGGGAGACTACATTAAAAAAAATGTATGAATGTAACTTTGGATTCCATTTCTGATAGGCATGATGTATTTGGGGTCAAAGCTAGCTATTATAATGAGTTGGCTTCTACGTGAGTTTAAAGCAGACCTTAAGGTCACTCACAACTTGAGCTACATTCAAACTGGTTTCAAAGCAGCAGATGGAAGACTTCTGGTTGATCTTACTTCTATTCTCAACTTGAAATTCTGCGTCAACAAAAGGATGTGATGACTGCCAAGATGTGAACTAAAGAAACGGCCACAATGACAAGAAAACAAAAATTGGTGGTGTCATTTGCATAATATGTATTGCTATATTCCATGTGGAGATGAATTAAAGAAGCAAACAAGAGTTGCACTCTGAAGGATGTTACAGTTCAGGGTCAGTAGTAGAACTGATTATGCCATGATTGCCCTGAGTGATACTTACGAAAAGAAGGAAAGAGGCCACAGGCACTGAAAGTCAGTACCAAGTCCTCAGAGCATTCACAGAGGATGTGGGATAAAGAGAAAGGGCTGAAATGTGTGTCCCAGATGGCAGGCAAAAGTGTATTTTCACCACTGTTCTAAACTACAGACTCATTCAGGAGCTGAGGTTTGCTTTTAACATCATCAGTCATTCTTGGGCCAAAATCATATCGCAAAGATCAGTGGTGGTTCTGAAAGGGAACTTGTTGAGAATCTTTTGCACAGTCATAAGAGTTGATACTTGAACCTGCATTTCTCTGTGGCTGGCACATCGCCATGTTTTCCACCACAGTCCAGCCTAAAAATTAGTCAAAAAAGTATTCAAAACTGGCATATTCAATACTTTCTCATCAATGATCAATATTTTCTGACAAAATGTAGTCTCAAATGCTCTACTATATAGTTAGGTTGCAATGCATATTTAAATGAAGATTAATAATTTTCACAATAAAATATCTAGGCAAAAATAGTAATTCCGCTGAACAATTCTGCCTTGCACAGAATCCAGACATACAGTATACCACTTGTCATAATCATAGAAATATGAGAGAACCAAAATCAAAAGGAAAGTTTCATGGTTTGATCCAGCAATCATAAGGAGGATTTAATGGAATTCATAGCAGCTAAATATTTACACTTTGGTATTAGGCTATCTATCACTTGGCATGTAAGAACTCAAACAGCAGTGTAATTACTGGGGTTTTAGATCAGTTTTGAGGTAAAGTTTAGTTAATTTTTAACTTAAAAATTTGTCATAAAAATGTATTTGATCACTTGAAAAATTTTCTTATGCTTATATAGCAAAATTTTTGTATTTAAAATACACATTTGCTAGCAGCTAAATCAGAGTACTACATGTTGATGATTCAAATATCAATACTCCAGAATTTCTGTAGCACAGCCACAGCTGAAGTATTTGCATGTATCTCATCATACTGACAGTACTTAGCATAATTACTAGAGGGCTTGTTTTGCTGAGTTTTTAAAAAAATATTTCCAATTCTTTTAACTAATACATTTTACAAAATTTTTAAAACCCCAAAACTTAGGCGTTTAGTGTATTTATAAAAATAGGTGACACCAGAAAAACCTGATTCCATGTGAACCTTAAAGCTGGAAGAACACGAGTGGGAGTTTCTGAAAAAAAAAGGCAGATAGCCATTCCAATTCCTATTATTAAAAAATGGTTGAATGAAATAGTGATTTAAAGGCAAGATGCTCTCCATTCTGTCTTTCCCCACTGCCAGACAGACCTCTCTTTCAGCCAGTGCCCAAAAGTGGGATGCAATGTGTGACAGATTCACAATTACTTCTGTAGCGTCAGTATCGCGATTCATTATTTTGTGTAAAACGTGTTCAACAGTACAAGTGAGTATCAAAGTGTGTGAAAAAAGAGTGCAGCAGAGGCTAAATGTAATGTGTCTTGTAACGTGGAAAGTTTGAAAACTGTGTCAACAGGCTTTGACAATATCCCTTACAATAAGAAGAAATTGAGAAGGTCAGGATTTTAACAGTCAAAAAGCAGATGTTCGATTGATTTAAGTAGTACTTGCAGTTCTCAGATGATATGTTGATATAAAACTGATTTTAGTTTGAAGAATGATCTCTTTATTTCCTCCTTTTTTTGAGTTCTATCATAGCTACTCTGTTATAAGTCATTATCAAAACATCTTTGTCTGACAGTAGGACTGAGAATAATTAGATTTAGTCCAGTCCAGTCCAGTCTGGTGCATTGACTTAAGACCTGACCTTTATTGACTAATTAAAAGGATTCTGTATCAGATGCAAGTGTTGTGATTGTTTTTGATGCCCTACAGCACTTTTGGTCAGAAAAAATACTCTAGTCTCTGCATGTTTTAGTTCAGGTATTTTCCATCTTTGAAGAGGAATAAATGTGTTGTTAATTCTTTGCCTTTCCATCCAAAATATTGTCTAAAAATGTTATTAAGTACTCACCTCAATGAAACACTAATTCAGAGATACTGAGACGTGTGATAACTGGATAAATTTATGACTTAAAAAAGCAGGAACAGTTTTTATTAATGGGGGTTTTTTTCCTTCCTTTCTCCCTCTCCTCTGCTTTGCCATTCTTAGAATGCCTATGAATCCCATGTTCTGCTCCACCAAACATTCCAGTATTGAATCTATATAGACTCTACCCAGACCGCATCATAAAATACAGATCTTCAGCATATCCCTGTTTTTGTCCCCCAGTGTTCCAAAGAAAGACTGACAGAATTTAGCAACTCTTGCAGGAAATTGTTCTAAGTTTCACTTGGTCTTAGCTGACAGTTTTCAGGCAGAAGCAAAATTACATTGCTCTTAGTACAGACTGGATGAGCTTTCATTGCAATGGGAGGAAAGGATTAAGGCTCATTCTTCCTTCACTCCTGATTTCTACTGTTCCTAAGTGGAGTTTGTGGGTTTTATCTGCAGAGCCTCTCAGTAAATCCAGCCAATGTCTTTATAGGCTAACTCAGTCTGGGAAGCTGTGTTAGACTTTTTGTACTCTCTTTATCATTCAGCTGCCATGTTTCCCTCTATAGTCACAGTCAATGTATTTGCTATGAAACAAGGTTTCAGTGACCATTCCAGCAGGTTTTTTTCATTGCATCTTAAAATTGTGTATGATGGTCTCCCATGCTAACTGGCCCTAAAGACTGTAAACTTCAGCTAAGTGTTCTGCTATATTTAAAGAAAAAAAAAAAAAAAAATTCAAAATTGGCCAGCTGACAGAACTTCTGTCATACTTTTTGGATTTCTTACTGTGGTAGATTTCCAACCTTACACCATTACATTGTCTAAGCTGAGTTTTGTGGCAACTTTCATATTTTAAACGTTCCTTTTTATTTGCTAGTCTGTAGCTGTTCCTAGATTAGTAATGGAGAAGACAGATAAAAAGATGTCACATAAACTTCTGACCTGGCTTAAAGATTAATGAAAGTATCACTAGAGACTGTATTTCTTCTATCAATTCTCGTAACAAGGGCTCATACTGTCACATATTTAGTCATAGTGGGTGACATTTGGTTATGCAATGTGCTTTTTTCTTTTAGTAAAAGAGATTTATTGTTGCGCTATACTAATTTCCATATAACAGCAAGGAGCAATGGACAATCACAATAATCTTATTAGAAAGTTGATGTTGAAGGGTTATTTTGCCAGAATATTAAATTCACTATTTAATTGCACAAACAGCCTTATATAGAATGAAGAAAATCCAAGGGGGAAATCTTCACCAAAAAATAGTAGTGTCACTAAAAAACATTCTGGGGCAATTTTCTCTGGCTTGTTCCTCCTCGTCAAACCATTAATACTAGGTGATACTCTCAGTGACACTCCATCAGAGGAACAATATTAGGCATTCACTGGTATGATCTTCACCTTGTATGAAGAGAATGAATAAAAAATGAAGTTCTTCACTGTGAACTATTCCTGACTAGCTATTTTCATTTAAAAAAATGTTTATTTTACTTTGACACTCTGAAGGTTAAACTAACTCTCAGTTGTCCTACTGTGAAGCTAGTGGGAAGATTCAGAGCATACTGCTGCCTCTTAAGATGGTAAAGGAAGCAATAAAATGTTAGCTGAAATGTTAATACTCTTAACACTATTAAATTTCTAAGTCACAGACTCATCAAAAACTTTCTGACCAGTGACGCTTTGTTCTGTCAAGAGCATATAACATCTTGATTACTGATACAGAGCCATGGGAAATAAAAATGAATTAGGATGTTGCTTCAAAATAAACATTCCCAGGGATGCACTTTGAATGCCGTGCAATGTTTCCTATGCATTCCACAACAGGTGTCTATGTAACTCCAGTAGAGATACTGTTCCTGAGCCAGATACAGAAAGGATTTAGGTTGTTGTGCAGATTTAAGGATTTGATCCCGATTTACTGCCATTGCCTAAACAAGAGAGAATATTTTGACCACCCTGACTATGAAAAAAGCATAAAACACTGTAAGCAGAGTTTGGGGCATACTCTGCATTACGAATTTTGTAATTACCTTCTCTCTATTATTAGTGAATCTTAACTGAATTCACATGGATGAATAATTTTCTAAACCGTGAGGATTTTTTTTGAAAAGGCTGAAATTATCAGTCTTGGAGCTGAGGTTACCAGAATCTATATGGAGAACAGCACGTATCACTGCAGACATGTCACAAAATACACACACTGCACTGGGCAGCTACACTGAGTCATACCAGCTTTTTCCATGATAAACTTGTAAAGCAGACCAGTAGTGGAGATATTTGCTACTAGCTCATAGAGAAATTAGTTCAGAGCCTTAAGAAATATTTGTTCTGTGCTCTAGCTGATAAACCACTGCCTATTTATTATACTATTTATGCCTCATTGTTCAAAATGTAGTTGCCTATTATGAAGGGCTGCTATATTGCTAACTCAATGAAAATCTTAAATAGAGTCCTACCAACTCTTTGCAGAATATCTTTTAAAAGTATATCTGCAGTTGGATATTCAGACTGACTAGTTGTCTTAATTTATGCAAACATAGCCTATAGCTAAAAGCTTTGTATATTTGTTTCCCTATGGTATTAGTATTCAAAAAATAGGGCATTCTTTCAAGGGCATTTTATAAATGCAGAACTATAATTTATATAGCAAATTAAAGCTCATACAAAATGTGTGCACTGAGCTACATTAACATATTTAACTTCACTATTACCTGCAAACCTATTTTTTTCCGTGTACTGCTCTAATTAGCCATATAAAATCAAGTCAATATATTGTAAGCAATTATTTTAGTGGGAGTATAAAGAGAATCTGAATTAAATATATGATAAGAGATAATATCTTATGGAAATTAATATACTCATTTGTGTCAAGAAAAATGTGTTCTAGCTAAATTTTATAAGACAGTTTGGAGTTCAAACATATGACTCATGTAGAAGTTGTAGTTTTACAGCTCCTAAGATGTTCAACTGTGGATCTGCTTTTAAGTTCCTTATTAATGTGCCAGTGCTCATTCTTTGATATCCACAGATTGTCAGTAACTACTGCCATTTTATATTGTGAAATTTCTCCTATTATGAATATTCACTCCCCCTACAGTCAAATGTGTAAACTGTTAGTAACTCTGTATGTTAAAAGAAGGATTTTTTCCATCATTTAAATGTATAAATCATATCTGGATCTTCATTTTTTTTTAATTATTCATTTTTACTCTTGTAACTATTTACTTGAGAGAATTAAATGATAGCAAAAATCAAAATGCAACCTTCCTTTCATTGAAATCAAAAAGTAATCCCATAAAGAGTAATTTTTTTCTTTACCATTTTACCCTCAAAAAGTATGAAAGCTCAATATGAAGAATCTTTTTAAGGAGTAAGAAAACAAAAGGTGATCCATGTGATAATGAACTTCAACTGTTTCCTCCTAATACAGTTTCCAATTGTGATGGTATTCAGACAGCACAAACCATTTTCTAGCAGTAAAAGCAAAGTTGCTGCAATTCAGAATTTTACACTCAATTTCAATTGTGGCTGCCCATAGTTAAATTCCTTTTAAAAGAAGGAGAACAGACTCAGTTCCTCTTACTTCTTGTTCATGATCTCAGAATATCCAGCAAAATACAATGCTAACTGCATCTGATGACTGCATAACTATCTTTCGGCCTTAAAGCAACTCTTCCCCATTTCTTGGCATAGAAGTTGCTGTCTGACACAGCTGCCTTATATACCTCTACTCTGCCCTGCGAGATAACATAGAATGTTATTGCTTGGAAGGGCCTCCCTAAAAAAGCAAGCAGAAAATAAAATCTTTTAAAAAAGATACAAAAAATTGGATTATGTCTTTGCCTTCTTGCCTCCAGCATCACACAAGAATAGCTAATGCACAAGAAACTTCCTGGATCTAGAACTGTGAAGAAAAGTTTTCCCATCTCATGAAAACTCAAAGCTTCCAGATGCTTTACTGTTTCCTATCTGAATAAATCAATGAACACTACAAAAATACAGTGCACACAGGCATGTTTTCTACTCTCACATCCCAGCTGTGCATCCTGGCCACGTGAAGCCTGAGCTAAGCTGTTCTCAAACTTCCCACTGTAGCCTTTTAATCTTCTATGAAAAGAAAGTCTTCACTTGAAGAACCTGTACCTGGACAGAACATCAACTACTGACCAGCCTTAAGCAGCTGTATTTTTGGACAAATGGGTTTGGACAAATCATCATCTCGAGTGAAATTCATTCTGTTTAACAAATCCAAAATAGTTTCCCCAACTATAGGAGGAATAATTCCCAATCTTGTATATTAAAGTGTAGAAGTAAAAGAAGTGTGTACAAAATATTTTTATTTAAAACTTTCCTTAACATTGTAGGAAAAATTGGCAACATGGCCTCAACCCAATCTGCAAAAATATGTGGAAGAACTTCAAATGTGACAGCTAAACTTGCACAACGTAAAGTGCAGTAGGAGCGACAGAAAAAGTGACAGACAAATTAAAGAGCTACCTCTGTTTTAGCAATTTTTTTGTGACAGCATTTTAAAAGTTTGCTGGGCAATTACTCTAAAATGACAGTGTACTGCTGAGCAGGTAGTACACTGAGTACATAGAAGAACTCGTCAATAGCTACTTCAATAGGCACTTTCAAACTCACAGGAGCTTTAGTATAGATCATTACATCATTAAAATATTAAATTATATCAGCTTTTACAGATGTAAAATTGTTGCTGCACCTATTTTGCTAATTAACTCTGACATTTATGCTTTTGCATAAATGTTACATACTTCAGAGATGGTTCATTTCTACATGCTAGTTACTAGTCTGTGGATTGAATCAACATGCTTGTTATATCAGGACCAAAAGACTAAGTACCCAAATACAGCAAACATTTGGATAAGTGATGCACTTTTGCATTTAATTTTACTTCCTTAGTTTCTTCAGCTAAGTCCACCGTTTGTGGGCCTATAAAGAAATTATTTCCATGTAGCATTTTAAAGGCATGTTCATTTTATTGTAGCAGAAATTATGTCAAGTAGGAGTTGTGACTTTTTTTTCAAAATAAAATGGTTTGCCCACATAGCAAATACAAATATGGTCATGTAACAGAACATATGTAATACTACAGAAGAAATATTTTGCATCTGCTTTATTTTACATATCTTCTGTGTGCTTTTTTTGTACATATTTGCTCAACATTAATAATGGACCACTTTAGCAGTTTAAAGATTCTCTGCATATTTCAGTAAAAATGAAATTTCAGTTTTTCTCACGCATATCAGAGGTTTTCCAATCACTTTATAGAAATACTGTACTAATCTTCCCAGACAAAGTGACTAGTTACATTTTTCATCACATTGCTATGCTTGATAAGGTGTTAGAATAAGATGATCTAAACTTAGTTTATATCAGAATTATTCAAGGGATTCTAATGCCTTTAGTAAAAAATATTAATCTTGGATAAACTCTGTTGATAGAGGGCCAAGGCACAGATAAATAGGGTTTTTCACTTCCATGGTACAAGTTTGAATCTATTCTCCTTTAGCATTGTCCAGAAATTATCAGGTGGCCTGTGGTAAATTCCCTGCAGAAAACCAGTACTAAAACAGATGGAGATACAGAATACTACAGTATTTGTTATATACTGAAAGGACTTATGAGCCATCCAGGACTCTGTTCTATCCCATCAACACTTTTAATGTTAGCATGTAAATGTGGGGAAAAAGAGAAAAAGGTAAATGCTATCCAAGAGGACTTCCTATCAACCACCTCAAGTATTTCACATCATGCTCTTTCCCCAGTCCTTCATATGGATTTGTACTTGGTGTCATCTCATGGCTCAGGTTTGCATGCTTGACTTTTCATTCTGCTGCTACAGAAGAGAGCCCATGTGGCAGCCTACTACCAATCACATGAATTTTCAGAAATTCTTAAACACTTCTAGTTTTAAAAAGCAACATATTGGGATAGTACCGACAGAAGTAAAGCCAGTTCAATGTTTTCTGAAATTAAAGTGCTTTTTTAAGCGACATAATACAAACCAGTCCCTGTAATTAAAGATAGGCTATAGCTGGAGCAAGCATGTACTTCCCAATAGTACATGCTCAAACCCACACTCAAATCATTTTCTTCATTCAGATAGAAAATGTGTGGGGAAGATGTTTCCAGTGAAATCGTATCCAGTCCTGTAAGTGAAGTGCACACTGGAACTCTGGTGCATTGGCTGCAATGCGTCCAAAGTCCTGTAACCATCGATCTTAATCCCTGCCCTCTACCCATTAAAGACATTGCACTGCTGAAGAGTAGTTCACAAGCTCTCATGCACAAAATAAATGAAATTTTGCACCTTAAGATTCTCTTTCACCTCAAAACCCAGTTTTATTCAGATACTGCAATATCTAGATTCATGTCAGTAAGTGCAGCACTACCACAAAATAATACAACACTTTGAAGCCCAGGTCTCCATTAGATCCTGCAAACCAATATGCAGGAGGTGAGGTATTATTTTAAAATAGTAACCTTCATCTTAAAATATTTATTAAAAACTGACTCCCAAATTCTGGAAGTTTGAGCTACATAATGTCTGTCATTAGGTTTTGACCAGCAGTTATATGCACAGTTCAAACACACTTCTAAACATCTGGTCAATAGCTTTACCCTATTCTATTATTGCAAGTCATCCTCATTAATTTTGTAAGAAAATGACCAAAACTCACAACACAGCAAAGAAATACCATGCTACACAGTAATTTTAAAAATGATAGTATGATTATAAAATATATCATAGTGATGCTTAGCACTACACATAAAATGTGTATTTTGAAGATTTTTGATCTCTTTAATCACACTCATAGGAAGCAAAATAATACAAAACCAACAGTACAGAATTTAGATAATATTGACATTAAACTATATATGAGCTACTCCATGTATTATAAAGTAAACTTAAATCTACATCACTAAGGAAATTCAGCAGTAAGAAAAGAGTTTTCCTCTGATAAGTGTAGAAAACTTGCGATGCACATTTCTCTCATTGAATTAACTTCTCCCTAGCTACAACAGTCCAACTGGAGTGTCAAAGAATGGCTTTAGTAACACAAGAGTTCAAACTGCATTCAGGCAGAACTCCCATCAAAATAAATGGGAATCTCTCCTACAGCTCTGTTTCTGAAAATGCATACAAATGAGCATATTGAAGGCCATAGGCCAGCATGCTTAAAATTAATCCCACATAAATTTGTGGGCTCAAAGCCTAAAGAGGGAGTACAAAACTGAGCCTTAGAGGAACAATGGCTCAGAGATTCCAAAAGGAATTGCTTACAAAAACTTACAATAAAACTGCAATTCTTAACTCTTTTAGACTCCCTTGAAAGATCTCTTTATTTACCCCAGCCATTTCCTGAGTAGTTCAAGCCTTCTGTGTGCCAGGAAAAAAAAGAGAAAAGATATGCTCACTGCTTTACTCATGCACTATATAGATAGTTTTGATCCAGATCAAGTACTACAATTTATCAAATGGCATAAGTATCTAATATGATAATACTAGACCTGTATTCATTAGTGCTTTAGTCAATGGGGACAAATTTGTAACAGTAAGACACTGTCACTTCTGAGGGAAAAGATCATTTTGTGACAGGTAAATTATTGCTATATCTCATTAAGAATGTTATGTTCCTGTGCTAAGATATACCAATTGCAAAGTGGTAATCATCATAATAGCATCAAGATGTTGCTATATATAATCTAGAAATCAGAGGAATGTGTTCCCCTTGGACCTGCACAGAAATTTCAGTGCAATTATCAATACTTCACAATTCATTTCTGCTAATATTTCTCCCATAAATCAATGGTGCACACCAAAGAACCAAAGCATTCCTTTAGATGGACAGCTCTTCAAGATCCCAAGCTAATAAATGGCAATTATTTCTCTAGTTCAGAATCAGCTGTATCAGTGTCAATGATCTCATTCAGCAAGGAAGTCTTAGAAACGTCTCTGCCCAATGCTAGGGAGCACGAATAGTTCCATCTGATCTGAAGTGATCCTGAACATCGCCTGAGAGTTTGCTTGCTCTCACATGCAATTCCCTGCCCACAAGTTCTACTGACTGTACCAGTCTTGTGTGGGATTGGTCGCATCCATACTGACAAAAACAGAAATTTGAGACTTCAGATTTAGATCAGAAATACTGACAACCTTTCCTCCTGTTACACAGCTAAAGTAAGCCACAAGTAATATAAATATTTCTAGTATCAGGCATTTCAAATGCAACTAAAATTTCCTGGAAAAAGGAAGTCAGTTCTTTCACCTTGATTTACTGCATTGACAAAGGAACCCCTCCTGATTTACATTAGAGCATGTGAATGAAAAATTGCTATTACATATGTCAAAATGTTACCTGATAAATTTTTTAGAATCAGAGATTACACCACAAATATTTTTACTGAAACCTAAAAACAGACAAGTGAATTTAAGCCTTTAATTCATTAAGAGCTAAACTTTCAAGGCTGAAGGACATATGCCACTTCTGGGGGATTCCTAACAAATCTAAATTTTTCACCATGATAGAAAAATGTGACAGAAGTAATAATACATGGTATTATATACTGCTACACAACTTGGACAAATTACATGTGCTACTGGATAGATGTGGAAAGAGTCTGCATTAGAAAACTTCCTGCTGGGTCACAAGCATACATCAGTAATGGTTTGTTTTCAGCACAAGAAAAATTGCCATTGTCATATGCCAAAGTGAGTGCAAATTGTTTTATTATAAACTCCCTGTTGGTCCCTGTTTAAGTGAGAAATCATTCAATCTAAATTTATCTTTTCTCTGTGGCAATGCCATGTGTTGGTATCACCAAATTCTGTCTCAATAACACCAGTATTTCTGTAAAAGACAGACTGCACTCTAGATCTTAAGCAACCTTGCCATATATTAACTCTTAGTTTGCCCTCATTTCTTTTGATTTGTAACCCAGGGCTCTCAGTTTTGTAAAGAAAAGGCCTCATTGTTGATTCACAAGGCGATTGCTGTCTCTACAAACTTCCATCATGCTTGACAATTAGACATGTATGCATATGAATATATACATTTCGGAAATATTGAAAATCAGTGAAAACTATCCCCTATTTATATGACTTCCTGTAGCTTCAATAGCAAGAAATCCTAGTCCAGATTAGCAATAATAAATATACCTATTTCAACTATCCTCCATTCACTTCATTTTCATTTGATTTGCAAGAGAACTGACCTCCTTAAATAATGCCACTTAAACGTACACAAAATCAATATGTAGCCTTTTTGGTTCTTCTTTTTCTACATGTTTTGCTCTTCCATCTTATCTTTAGCATCTGATGGCAACAGGGTAGGTGTCAAAGACTCAAAAAGAACAATGAAGCAACCACTCAGCCATCATTCAGGCTCCAATCAGCATGAGAAGATGTTAATGTTGTCTCCAAGAGCTCAACCAAGGAAGGCTTTTTTGAGGATGTAATTTTTCACACTTAATGCCACGAAACGTCAACCTGAAGCAAAATCAAATCCACCACAGCTAATGTCGCAAACAGCTCTATTATACCAACAAGAGCACAGCTGAGAAAATGGAATAAATCTAGGTCCCCAGTAAATACTTATCTGCTAAAGATTAAAAGTATTATACCTGAATTTATACACATTGGAAATGTTATAAGTTTGATTTTCATATGTACACATCTGCCCGCATTTAAAAGGGGATAGAATTGTTTAAAACAAAACATTTCCTTTCATTTTCTTTAATTGGCAATTACAAACAAACAAGGCATCAGACAACCCTTCCTACCCACTAATTTAACCTTTGGGGAAGAGGAATATATTTTGTATCTTACCACTCTTCACTGAAAACCTGGAGCGATTTCTGTATTTTCTTTAAGCAAGGAGGTTGAAAAACATGATGTTACTAGAAAATGTGGGGATCCAGTCTTTTCTGTATCCAGTTCACACTGGCCAAAGTAGCAGCCAGCTTGGTGTGACTTGCATAGGCAAGCCAAGCCAAGCAAAGTCAGGTGATAGGTGCTGTCTCAGAAGAAAGCAAAAGACAGTATTGTTTCTCTAATTATGCTAATGAAGGGCATCCTTAAAGCATATAATTCATTCCTCTTTTATAGGTTTTTCCACAAGAGGATATCTAAGGAAGAGCATAGCAGAAGGCTGACTCTTCCCTTCTGTTATGTACTATTTTTTAAGGAAACTATTATTTACTGGATGGAAAGAACACCAGTCCTTTCAAATATCTTTTTATAATGGGATTTTTCCAGTTCTTCTTCTGCACCAAGTTTGGGTTTTTGTTTGTTTTTCTTTTTTTTTTTCCTGTATCTGGAGAAAGTAGAAGCCACAAGTGGTGAAAAATGACAGTTTACTTCCAGGTGACTGGAAGATCTCCCAAATTAAGAAGAGAGGATGTCAATTATATTTCTGCAGTACACAGAAATTTAAGCATTTATCTGGAAAACGGGTGTTAGGATATTGCTTTGACTCAGCTTAAACTGAGAAAGGGTTATTTCCTATGAAAGAGAACCTGAGTTTGCCACTGCCATTCTCCTGCCTTGGTGCTGTTTTTCCTTTCAAAAGCACAGGGTGGAGAAGCTGGAAAGTTCCTGGAGCACACTGCTGCACCCCACTGGCAGCTGGTAGGTCCCAGCTAGTCCAGCTGTGGATAATTTAAGAAGTCACAGGTGCAGCAATAATCTAACAGCAGGAACTAAGTGGTTGTGGTTACAGTTTTGGAGATAGAACTGCAGCGACAGACTCAGATCTGTCTCGGGTATGAACTTACATCAGACCTGGTAAGACAGTTACAGTAAATCTTCAGCAGCCCCCTCAGAAGTTGGCGAGGAAGAGAAAATTTAGCTGTACTCTGAATTTTGGACATATGTGGTATACTGCATTATTCTGGAGATCCCCTAATCTAAAATGAGATTAAAATTAAGAATATTTGTAATGAAAAGCAGTGGCTGCTACTGGCTTTCTTTCCTGTTGGGAAAAGCAGTTTGTGAAATATCATTAGATAGTTTCCTGTAGCTGTATATCTGTTTATTAAAACCCACTGATGTCACTAGGAAGCAAAACATTACATTTGCCAATAAAACTATTGCTAGAGAAAAGCACATATCATCCCAGTTATTATCTTCACAAAGGTGTGTTCCAGAGAGACTTACATTGGGCCAATGAATAATTTGTGGGTTTTCTGTTAAAAAAATTACTTTAAAAAGCATAACTTTAACCTTCATTTGGAAAGGTATCTAACAATGAAAAAAGAGATTATGCATTTGAATATAAGAGCCTTAGAGAAAAAAAAATTATTAATTCGAGTCAAGAGCAATAACTATGCATACAAGAAATGCATCCAAAATGTGGTATGCTTAGTGGTAGGATCTCACCTATCCCAAAGTTACCAAAGCCCAAAAATCTCTTAATGAAGTACAAGTGTATAATTCAGACAGAAGAATGAAGAAAGTATTCACCTTGTGAAAAAAGAAGCACAGAGACCCCATAAAGGGAGATATTAGAGATGGAGAATGCAAGCTAGGAAACCACTACAGATAAAATGAGAATAAAAAAGCAGCCACACACATTTGATTTCTGAAAACTTTTGAAAAGGCAGCAGTTGAGAAAAACAAAGGAGAAGAAATCAAAACAAAGCTTGTTTTTTGACATTTCCCTGCCAAGACCAAAAAAATACAGATGGAGGGGGAAAAAAACCATTATCTGAGGATGATGTGAACACACTAATTGGCAGGCTGGAGAGTGAGTAACTGAAGGGACTTACAAGGTGAACAACATTCCGACTGCTGGGAGAACTTACTTGTATATTAATCATTCATCATCTGGGAAATCCTCAATTATCGTAATTTCTGAGGGTTATTATGGTGGGAATATTATTTAAATTAAAAATATTTTGTTTCACAATACATTTCATTGCTATCATTATTCTACTAACATGAAGTGCTGAACAGAAGAAGTCCTTTAACAACTGAATCTCTTGAATTTCAGAATACAGTTAATCAATTTATTTCTGTCTGTACACTTTAAGAAACATGTTTTGAATGAAAAATATCCTTTTCCAGGCTGCCTGTCTCCCACCTACAATTCTGTTAATTCAAGCAGTTTGTAACAGCACAGCTGTAGTGCACTACAGACATGGGGGGAAATGGGGGAACGAAGGGCTTTGGAAAGGGCATCTGGTTCAAGGTTCAGATGAGATAAAGCCATAACTTGCTTTAGACTTATCTATGTCTCATCTCAGCTGTGCAATACGACCCTCTCTTCTTGCTGAGCTGCACTATCTGATTCTGATACTGTGTTTCAGCTGACAGACTTCTTGAGCTTTATTCTTGCCACTGTGGTTCCAAAAGATGGCTACACTGAAGCATGGACAAGTATTTAGCAGACCGAAGGAAATTCGGAAAGAAGATTTATAGTAATCTGTTTCACAACCATTAGTCAACTAAACCTGCATCTTGTAATAAAATATTTACAATTATTGTCAGTGAAATTAAGGTTTCATTAATTTCCAGTTCATTCTTAACTGTGTCTTGCTATTTTTATGTTAATCCAGACTATTTTAAATATAGTCAGCTGTTTGAAGTGCCCAATGAAGCATTTTCAAAAATAACTAATTAGAGAAACAACAGGAGCACACGTTAAGTTAGGAGTAATCTGCAGCAGAAGACAACTTTAGGGCCTTTATTTTAGGGAACCAAACACTGTCTTAAGCTCAGCAAATGGCTAGAAGATGCAGAGCAGGTTTTGAGAAGATTTCAGCTGAATTCTGGAACTACTAGGTAGTAGTATTACCCAAGCCACCAAGTATCAAGAGGCTTTCAAAGGTTTCGGCTTTGGCCCACTTCAGTGCAAAAGCCATTATGTTGATTCCAGAATACTTTTGTCTTCCTGCATTACAGAAGCAGCTAACAGAGCTCTACCATTAAAGAAAAACTGGTCAGAGCTTTAAGCTTCAGCTGAAGTGAGTCCAGAGATACATCTGGTTTTATGCTTCAGTGACCACCAAGTCTCAGTAAAGAAAGTTAATAGTTTGGATTTTGATCCTGTTTAGCTCTTGTGCCATAACAATTAAAATAAATAGTTGTCTTCTGTCTCCCACCAACCATTCTAAAATGTCTTCTTAAAAGAACATGTGTTTATTCATGAGAACAACTTCAAATAATTTAAATTTTGTGTTCAGAACAAAGGACATTGCATTTACAGGTAAATTCCACTTACTTGTTTCTGCAGCATCCATACCTGACATACTTTGTCAGAGATTCTGATTTATAAATCTTAAATTTATAGCAAACAACCATGCGCCCAGAAATAACATAACTGTTAAAATATTTGCTTCTGATTTGTTTTATTCAATTTCTATTATTAAGCCTTATTAAAGAACAACTGGATATTCATTACCAATGTTATGCAATATGCAAAATCTATACATTTTGTTACTTCACTACATTTTTGATAGCAAAAATAAATTTTCCTAAAACAAGACTAAAGTCCTTTATGGACTGTCTCTTGCTCTGTTTTCCATTCAGCATCTAAATATTCAAGGCAAACCAAAACTTAACTCCACACATTATGAAAACTACCATTTAAAATTTATTTATGTTTAAAGTTACCTATAAAACTTTTCTTCTAAACCTCAGTTGAGGTATCAGTTGCTTAAATATATTCATCACATTTAGCAGAATCCTATCATCTCTCCTCTTCCTATTTAATTAAAAATTACTTTTGCCAGCCACAGGAGAATCAGAAGAGCTTTCTTTTGAGTTACTCAGAAAGTGGTAAAATAACACATGCAGATACAGCAGCTGACAACATAAGCAGGGTCAGTATTAGGACAAACTGGCCAAAAAGAGCAGCTTTTGGCATAATTTTAATCAGTCCTTGGGTACATGAAATGTCATGGAGTTTCATATGAAATGAAATTATCCCTTTCTCTTAGCTTATTTTTGTTCCAACTAATCCTCTAACTCCTTATTAAACATTATCTTTACCATCTGCTCTGGGTGAATGTTCAACACCTTGCAGAAGAACTCTGGGCTGATTGGTTTTTATAGGCAACATGATCTGAGTTTTATGCACATACTTAGGATTATGTCAAGGACAAAGAGGATGAATAATCCATTAACTATAATAAGCAAGAACCCGTATCAGTGCAGCTAGAACATGTGTTATGTTTCAAAAGCAAAAGATGAATTAGAGATATGTGGATCATAAAATACCCATAATCCAGGACCCTCTCTATACCGGGACATCATTTCCATACATACACACTCTACTAAACTGCATTTCTGAAAGTGACGTTTCATTCTTGATGAATCAGACTTTATAGTGCTGAAATGGCATTTCCAGGCCTACAACAAGCAAAGAAATAGCTCTGCTGAATTGGGCATTTCCTCTGAGATGGAACAGATGGTAGCAAAATATCTGCCCCATGCATAGGTTTTTCAACGACATCTATATGGTCAATAATAGAACTATATTTTCATATTCAGTAAGCCTCTAAAATTAATCATCAAGGAACTGCTGCTGTTTAAAGTCACAATCTAAAAATTTACACTTAAAAAAGCAATTGTCAAAAGTTAGTCAAATGTTACTATGAATTAGATCCAGTTACTGCTGCCACTCTTTGATTACCACTAACACCAAAATAACATTATCACTATTAATTATAATATTTAGTGTAATGTATACCAGCCCACATTTGCTGCAAAACACATAATTGTAAGAGTTTGGTTCCTTGCTTGCAATAGTTCATGTAATTACTCACCTCTTTCACCTTTCCACATCTTTTGCAATTATTTGTCTTCCTCTGGCTAACCTTTCAGACCAAAGTATTTACCTCCTCTCCCACTATAAAGTGATCCCAAAATGAACAACAATTATGATGGTATTTGATAACAGGATATTAACAGAAAATATCAGGACAATAAGTCTTAACTCATCTCCTTTGATGCAGAAGGTTTGCACAATATATCCCTGCAGTATGCTCTAAGCCATAATGACTGATTACTCTTCTAAATATTTTCAGCAACTTGTTGAGAATTATTTGACTCACAGTGAGCAGTATACTTCGCTGCTGTATCATTCCATACACGAAGGGAAGGATCAAGGTTGTCCACTGGTGTAAGTCATCTGGATTCTGTTGATTTCAATGGAACCCTGTTAATTTAAGTCAATGGTGTGATCTATATACTTTTAGAATCAGTGAAACAGTAAGGACTCTGAGAGAGGTAGTCATTACTAACTATTGGGTATGCTGCTAAAGACTGTGAGAATTGTCCAGCTGAGAGCTTTGACTGGCAACAGAAGGTTGTATTAAATCCCAGTATTCAAACCTCAGTGCTACACGTGCTTTCGCTGACCAGGGACCTTGATTTCTTTCTACCTGTTCCTGTAGTACACACTAGGGGCAAAACAAGCTTAGAAGCAAATAACAGAAACCATGTTCCATGAACCATGCTCCAGACCACTGCCCTCATAGATCACTGGATTAAAGGGAGATCAGATTAGACCCTGGATCATTTGCTGTATGGGACCTGCTCAAGTTGCTTACCCTAACCTAAATCTCAAGCGTGCTAAGCAACAGAATAAAAGCTACACAATAATTGCATAGCTGAGGTGCTTGGTAAACTTACTTCCCTATACTTCCAGACTAGTGACCAGCTTAGAAGGAAAACCTAGTCATAAATAAAAAATAATACAGCTGAAAGAACGCAAAATAGCATTATACTAAGCTACAAAAAATAACCTAGTATGTTCCTCTCCAATTCCTCTAGCCATGGGCAGCATTCAGTGATAGTCATAGGTGGACAAGGAAGGATCCAGTATGTTTATGTCACAGAATTTCCCATGTAAATAATTAGCAGCTTAACACACACACAGAGTTCTTCCTAGACTAACAAGCCTTTGTGAACCCCCCAGTTCAGAATACAAACTTCATTACTAAATGAAAGAATAAACATATACATAATATTCAGAGTAAAACCCATCTAAGATAGGATATTACTATTCTCAAATAGACAGAAAAATGGGTACCAAACACTCAAGTCTAGTCAGAGGTTTGGGCCACTCAGCAGAAGACATCCCTATCAGCTCCCATCCTAAACACTGAATTTGAAGTCTCTTCGAAAGTATAATACTTTTCTAATACTTTCATTAAACCTCTTTTTATGAAAGGAAATTACTTTTCAGTGCCAATTTCCAACCCATTGGGAATTTTAAAACAAAAAATAAATGTAGTATTCATTCTTATTTAGAAAGTGTCTCCCCCCTCCCTAAATCTTATTACCTACATACATGCACAATTTAGCTGAGGGAAAAGGACAGTGGGAGATGAAGAAAAATCCTCTCTAAAATAACAGTTTTGAAAGCATGAAAATAGGAAAGCAAAAGAGTTATGTGAAGTGTTAAAGCGTAATAAAGATTTTATATATATCTTAACTGTTAGCATGAGTAATACACAAAATGGATTTGTTTTAGGTTACGAGCTTTTATCCAGATTATCCAGACTATCAGCATCTGGTTTAAGTCCCCGATGTAACCATCTGTAGTAATGTCACATGAAGGATTAGCCTTATCTGACATTTGTAACGAATATATGGATGGAAGAAAAGGAAGGAGTGTGACATAGAGTACAATTGTTAAACCTTAAAATCAGGTGAAACAACATCTTTATTTGCTGATTCTAACCATGGGGTTTTTTACTTTTCAAACATTACCATATGTATTGGAAAACAACACATCCTCATTGATTTTTTAAAGAAAAGCAGGCAAACTGAGAAAATATATTTTTATATTTGACCTTTTAAACATAATTAGAACATTAAATAAAAATAAAGCCTACATCACCATGTTCAGTTATGACAGATGGATATGATCACAAAAACATCAAAGGCAGGCTTATCCTAATCCTGTAAAGTGGTAAGTGCCTCCTGAAAGGTCCTGAGTGCCTTCTAATCCTACTGAGGATAGGCTGCAAGTGCATCAAGAGGTAATGGGAGCAAGTAACAGAGGTAATAGTGGGCTTTCCTGTCCACATGAGGAACAGTGTGTATTAAAAAGATCTGATACATTAGGAAATAACTTGATTTATCTAAACACAGAAATCAGAAAGTGGAAAGATGTGTGTTTATTTTCCACTCTCTCTGAGTAAGTATAGCATAGGCTTAGTCCCACATCATGCAGCCCTAATTCAGAAAACCTGGCTTTTCTTCCAGGCTTTGCTATTTGCATAAAATTGCAGTGCCTCAGGTCAATATATTTACCCCTTGGCATCAGCGTCTTCTTTCCACAAATGATGGAACTAAAGTGACCTCAACAGATCATGAAGTTGTGCAAAACTGACAAGACAAAAGAATCTATGACCATGATGAGTTTTAATGCAGCAGAATGTATGATGAAAAAGCTGGGGTTTAAAGCAAAAAGAAAAACTCAAATCCTACAAAATGTTTTGATTTCAGAATTTCCCCTTTGGTACAACCAAATATTTAGGATAGGGAAAAGGAGAATAAAGGTTTCTATCAACTTAAGGCAGGTAGTGCTACCTTTGGAAGAACAGCTGAATTGGAATGACTGCTGATCAGGTCAAGTTCAAGAAGAAGAGTCTTTTTATTCAAAAGTGGCCAGGTGAAAGGTCTCAGTGAAGATTGGGCTTTGTGTTTTGAGGCTAGGTGATATGAGAACACAGTACGGCAGTGGAGTGTAGCAGCTAAACAAACAAGGTATATTGTGACAATGCCAACCACTCCTCCCCAGTTTAAAACAAGCTTGTTAAGTCGCACTGCAAAAGTACCTTGAGCAAAGTTACAGATGATATCTAGTGCAGCCTGAGAACTAAGCCTCAGCCAGTTTTATCTCATCACAGTGAAACTCTAGAATGTTCCTATTGGTCATACAAGACATGAATATCTTATTTCCTTTGGTGAAATGGCCACAATTAATAGCTGACATTTTAAAAAGGCTTCTTCGTATCTGTATTATTAGATGTTACATGTCCATGAACCTCAAGATTGGGTTTTTTTTCAGGTATTTAGATACCTGTTACCAGGCAGAGTGTCACTAATGCCTACATTTTATAAATTTGCGTGAGACATTTTTATAGCACATACTGTATTGGCACCAATGCCAATAGTGCATGCAATTACTTTGTTGTTGCTGTTGTTGCTGAGGGCCAAGCTCTAACAAATTAAATTTAGAGAAGGGAAATAGGCTTATATGCAAATGGAATTAAATGCTGACACAAGGATAAAACAACCCTGGATTTAGACAGGGCTCTCCCCCTCGACTTTTTAACCAATGATTAGATTTAAATTGAACAGACAGATTCATCTTTGATTTAACTCCACTGTAATCAATGGAACTGCAGCAGGGATGAACCTGGAGCAATATGTTTTTGACAGGTTTTATGCAGTGGCTATCCAGAATGAAGTAGATGAAACAGATTTTTTTTTTGCTCATAATTTATGAAATTATTTCACCATCCCGAAATCCCTACATCAAGGAAATTAGTTGGTACATAAAAATGGATAAAGTAGGCAGTTGCATGCCAAATACCAACTGCTGACCACAGGCTCTGTACCCAAATATGCGAAGCCAAGATATTTATCTGACTTACCTTTGATCCAGAACAAGCACCCTAATGGTGTCAGTACAGCTGGATAATTGCAGTTGCTCCTCAATGTCACTTGAGCTGCATAAAAAGAATGAAGTACATTTACTATCTCTATAATATTAGTATCACATATAAATAGTGGCTGAACTTAGAAAATTATGTTCCTTGGTGATCTATAGAAATCCTAGAAGGAATCATGACTGTTGGTCTGATCATTGCATTATATGAGAAATGCATTTCAGTAAACTTTTAGAACCCTTGGTTGCATTTTATGCCTTTGTTACATGACTGCTCCTACATATTGCTTCCTCTCTTCTCTGTCTCCACTGCCACATCTTGTGGAAAGAATAAACTGTTTATCAAAATACTTTGTACATGAATGTAGGACCAAAGGACTCTGACAACATACACTGTATATGGAGCTAATAAGGAACAAGGGACTATTGCTCGTACCAATCTGACAGACCCTGATTTCTTTGGGACCTGGTTTTTCAGCATCAACTCCTCTTCATTTTTCTCTCTCTTCCTAGTTTTCCAGTGCTTCTTTTCAGCTGACAGCTCATTGCTTATTCATTTAGTCATGGTCTCATTTTTTGGTTTTGAAGATTCTTTATTCAATGGTAAGTTCACAGGTACAACAGTTTGTTATTCCACACAGCAACTTCTCTGTACTAAAGCCATCAAATAATACAGAGAACTTCTGCATGGGTGTGTAGCTTGACCCTTCTTGTGTCACAGTTTCCACTCTTACATTGTTTTTTCTCACAAAAAGTTTTAGCTTCTTTTTCACTCTATATGTACATGTAATGCTATTTTTGGTAACTGCTAATGGTTAACCACCTATACATGAAGGAAGCATAACAGACTTTCTCTGCTGGCTCCTATGGCATGGTCACCATCAGCCAGAGTTTGCAGATGATCTTCTTGAAATATTAGAGTAGGACAGTGTTTTTTACTTGGAGATCCACAATAGGTCACTAAGGTAAGTGTATTGTCAAAAAGTAAGTCCATGCATCAAACATTCATTAACTGCTGCAGTACAGATATCCTCAACTGATGGAGTAGACTTGGGACTATAGATACTCTAGGCAAAGACAGCAATGCAGACAAATTTCAAAAAGCAAAAATAATTTCAAAGCAAACTCACTTCAAATCAAACAGCCCTAATGAAACATGGATTTCCTTTGTATATCTTGTCTTACTCATAAAAAAAAAAAGAGGTAGGAATCTAACAAGGCCTAGCATTCAACTTAAATTGGGGGAATTACCGATTTTGTTTACGTTTCCTGTTCTGTAGCAAATCAGTAGGGACATAGGTTATCAGTACTATTATAAAACAGTGCTTATCAGTACTACAGTACTAAATAAAAGTGCTTGAATCAGGTCTAAAGCACATACAAACTTCTCTTCCTTTCCTCAGATTTATGTATTTCCTCCAAAATCACAAAACAGGTATTTGTTACCACCACATTTTGCTCACTGGAGATTTTTGAAAGTATAATCAGAATTACTTTGGCAACATGCAGTCCTGTGAAAATATGTACAATAGAGACAATACCGTGGCATCATGTATTTTAATGCAAAACTAGTTCCAAAAAAAGTTATGAAGATATAAGTCAATAAAAAGTGTGGAAAGCAACTACTTTTATAATACAGATCCAGCTTAAAAGAGAAAGAAAAGATACTACCTTTGCAAGTATGTCACCGTATAACTTATAGGAAAATTAAGATTTTGCATTTCAGCTCCTAATAGTTTCCAGAACACAAAGCATGAAAGTCTGAGTACTCCCTTTTTTCAAGTAGTAAAGGTTTCAAGTTTTAACCCCATTCATATTTATCACATTCCACATGCGTCAAATCCAGTATCTGGGAAAAAACTTGCTGGATTACTATCAGCATGATAGTTACGTTAACTGCTTGCCGTCAAAGTAAGTGGTCCATTAATTTTTAGCTCTTTCTTCTACTCTACCTTTGAATTTCTTCTTTCTGCCTGCCAAAACACTTGAATTGATCTGTGGTTGCAAGAATATGATTCTCCATGTGTTTCTTGTGTCTGCAAAGAATGAGTTTCAAAAACAGTTAGAGAATTCAAACTGAAGGGAGGCTGTCCATAAAATTAGTTAATCAATTCATGAACATGCAGGGGTTTATGCTGAAATAATAAATACAAGAAACTTATTAAATACTCTTTAAAACGCTCTTGTGTCCTGCGGGTGACCGGCTGCTGCGCGCGGAGGGCTCTCTGTGCCCTGGAGTCCCGCCGGGCCGTGCATGCACACCCTGCGAACGCCAGGGCGGCTGCCTCTGCCTGGCCTCGCCAGCTCAGCCACAGCTGGGGAAGAGTCGGCTAAACCACAGCTGCCAGTGGTGCGCGGCTCTCGCATGGACGTAACATCTTCTACTAGGAACACTCCCTTTTCATTTTTCCCCAGTGCTAGAGGTTTATGAGTCTTTTATCCGAACTAAATTATGTTCCTAAAGAAAGTTTTATATTCCTTTGGGAAGAAAGTAGTAAAATGGAGAAGTTGGATAAGCGTCTTTTATACTAAAAAAAGCAAAATATTCAAAATGTGCAATTGTGTAAGCATCATAGATATCTAATATGGAATTTAAAAATGGGTTGATTTTGAGAAACTTCCCCATTCATGTGAAAGCACCCACAACATAGAGAGAAAGAACAAATGCAAGTAAAAGGAATCAACCAAACACAGAATCTGAGAGAGCTCTCAGTGAAAAGCATTTTACCACCCCTAATATGATTGAACATGCATCTTGCAAATAAACAGTCCAAACAGTAGGGGAAAAAAATTAGTAACAATTTCAGATCAAATTAAAATAAACCATTGGATGGTACTGAACTGTGATAAAGGAGAATTCAGATTCTTTTTGCAGAGCTGTGTCTGACTTGTTATGAAATCTCATTTGCTATCCTGTCTGCTTCAGTATCCTCCATTTCCTTTCTCAACTTGGGTGAGCTACAGAAGTTATGGACCACTTCTCACAGTGGACACAACTATGCTAAAATGAGAAGAGTGACAGAGGGGGGTGAATGAAAACATTCCCAGACTAGCTTTATTCTCACTGGCCTGTTCAACTGTCCTGGAGAGATTTGATGTCTGTCAGATTTGCATCCTGTGCTGTAGTCCATGTTTCCTGTCAAATTCCTTGATAAAGTTTCTTTCAGCTATGTCTACCAGTCCTTCACTCACATCACTTACATACAGTGTGCAAGAGTAATTTTGTATAGGCGACACCTGGATCTCAATGGGCTCTCTTAAGCACTACTTTATAATACAGAAAACTAAGTGCTGCTGAAATACAAGCTACTTTCTTGTACTGATGATTTGTTGCTGGACTAGCCCTGCTTTTCACCCAGTTTGCTTCTAAAAAGCATTTCCTGCAAGTCTGGGTGGTTCATGCCCCTCTGCCTGGAGCATGGAAACCTGCAGTTGGTGCACTGAGCAGTCCCAGCCAGTATGAGCCCTCTGCACCAGGCCCTGCAGACAGACACCCGTGAAATGCCCCAGGGAGCAGATGCATCGCCTCCTCCTGCAAGCACTGCAACAGTCACTGCACGGGTGGTCGCTTAATTACAGCAGTATGATGCATATTTCTGGTGCTGAGGGAAACTGCATGTTTCAGGAATTGCATCAGGCCCTGGCAAAAAAATAAAACAGCTAGGGAGAACATATTTCAACATGAGTGAGCTAATTATAATTTTGGCTCCTAAAGCTTTTTAACAGCCAACATATAAAGTCCAGCTGGCATGTCCTTCCACCTGCCTGAAGGAAATAATCCCAATTTATAGCATAATCAAAAAACATGTTTCTGTTTTTGGTTTTTGTTTTTTTTTAAGTTACTGCCAATACATCAGCCTATGGAAAAGCCTCAGATTACTTTCCAAGTGATGGAGAGCCAGGAAAAAAATGTTTCAATGTATACACATTTTACTGCCTCTACACTGGTTTAAAAAGCACACAAGATTGCCTGGCTGGAAGTAGGGGAAAAGAAGTATCAGTTAAGTAAAGAATTTGTGAATCAGGTAGCCCTGTGCAAGTAAGGGACCACTGTTAATTTTCAGGTTTTTGTAAAGCCACTGGTGAATTTGAGACAGTTCAAAAATCAGTTACAATAGAAGGAAGACGGAATTGGGCAATCTGCTGAAATGAAATCCAGCCCACAGAAACAAAATCTTGCAAGAACTCAGCACTGAAGTATGCTGTGAGAATAAAAAATATATGAGCAAGTGCACAGGTATAGTCTTTAAAAGACCAATGTTATTTGGTATGAAGGCAAAGGGTATTGCAGAGCTCTGAACACAGGTTTGCTAAGTATATTAGGCTCTTACATCTTTCAGCCAACTATACTCTGAAAACTTTGAAACTACCACAGATGTACAGAGAAAGAGCTGTATTGATTTTCACTCACTACACCTGTAGTAATCAATCAAGCAATATCTCTCAGAAAAACACTATAGCACTACTTGCCCTGAAATAGCATTTTGAGTACACACCTTTCAAGGCAGATAAATTTTTCTACATCTCATAACTAAAACACTGCACCACAAATAGCAGTTTGCAATGATCAAAACAGCATTTATATGTCTATTTTAAGTGATGTTTCTTTAGCAATATAATTATGATTTTGATTACTTATGCATCAACGTAAACAAAATGAATATTCTAGGTTGAATTGAAAAAAAATGTGACCAAATCTACAAACTTTATTAAAATGCACAAGTCTTAAATGATCAACAACATAGATTTCAGCATGACTCCTTTTGTATGTAACAAGTTTGTGTAGTAACCCTAAATGAATTAAAGCCCAGGAATGTGATCTTGATTAGTAATCTTGTAAACCAAGGACAGGGAACCATATTTACTCTTCAGCTGATAGTCACCTTGTGGGATCTGTAGCACATGAAGTTTAAAATGTAACATTTACTCAGGTTCTGAAACTGGAAGTAGAACACCTCCTGCATTCCATGGTGCATTGTGACTTGAATGCAATTTTCTATGCCATACTCATCCACTCTACATTTGTATGCTCAGGTATTCAAATTCCTTCAGTCTAAGTCAATGCTTGTCCAAGTCATCCTGTCTAACAGCAGAATCTAGATGGAGGACTTGAGGTGTCTGAAGAAATGGCCAATTTCAGCAATTTTCTCCAGTTGCAGAAATTCTTTCAGTAGTTAAACAATGTGCAACCTTAAAGCATGCTTCGGATGGAAATGAAGGCAGAATGCAAACCTGCCTCCAACACCTTGCCTGCTACTTCAGCCTTTAGCGTTTATAACACCAAACTCTTCAACTGCTCCTGGTGCCTCTCCTCGGCATGCATTATATGATTACACCACAAAGGATGTAGCTTGAAGTACCAATATTTTATGACTTCCTAGTTCAGCCAGTGTCAAGCACCCATCAGTCTCCCAGTACTAACAGGTAGTTATTTACTAGCAACTACAACCAGAACCCTGATTTTCTCTCAGGACTCCTGAGGACTTTCTGGTCTTATCAGTGAAATACAAAATTCCACACATCTTCATACCTTGACTATCTGGGTATCTTAACTACATGTCCTTCAGAGGTAACATTTGGGTCATATGAGCTCCTGAGGAGAGGATGCCAGTCTTTAGGTCTGGGGCTGCAGGGATTGCCAGGATCCATTTCTTGGGGCTGTGGCAGGTGAAGCAATATCCTTGCTTGCAGCAGTGAGCTCACATTACATCTGGTGAAGACAGCACTCATCATCCTGGACTGTAGTAACAGCATTATCAGCAGACTGACGGAGGACAAACTCATCACTTGTTAGACCATATCTGTAATAGTGTATTTGGGTTTGGGATCTCTACCACTCAAAAGACACAGATAAACTGGCGTGTCACCGACACTGTCAGGGACAGAATATACATATGTATCTCCAGAGTATATGTATACATCCAGAATATATATATATATGTGTGTGTGTGTGTGTGTGTATATTTTTTCTCATTTTTACACATACATATACAAAGATAGATTATACACACACACAGACACACACACATATAAAAAACCATAAAGCATTTCTTGACTCAGTTGGCTGTGTGCTAGAAAAACATCTAGGTGATATACTTGATGTGTATTTTTATATCTTTCCCTTTTTATTTAGCTACTTTTAGAAATAGGATATTGGGCTAGACAAACCTTTAATGTGATTCAATATGAAAGTTTTTATAAAGATTATTTTCAAATGTTTCAGTAACAAGTTTACTATCCCAAATATCCACAAAGCATAATTGAAAAGAATGCCAGTAATTTAGAGGGGTTTGGATTAGCTCCTGTTTTCCTTAACAAAAGTGTGAGGTTCAGGAGAGTAGAAGACGAGCCACTAGAGAATCAATCTGCAGCCATGGTCCACAAAAGTCTGAGAACTACCAAATCACTAAGTACTCAAAATTGTGTGCAAAATATGAATAAAATATTGATTTCATTAAAAATGTTAAGGACTGCTTAATTCAACAACATTTTATATGTTTGCATATTTATTTCCAAATTTGCATGTCTGTTTGCATATATCTTGTAAAGCTGAATGTTAATTATACTTTAAAATCATGTATAAATTGTAACCAAGAATGTTGTATGAATTTCTGAAGTTAAGAGACACACTCAAGTACCATTAATTATAAACTGCCATTTAAAGCACACTGAAGCAGACCTCATATTGAAAAAATATTGAGCCCTTGACAAATAAAAAAGGCAGCAAGAGTTATTAACTGGTCTAGCTGATTAAATGGTGTTTCCTACAAGCATAGCATAGATTTCTTTTTTCCTCTTTTCCCTCCAGACCATGGGTTACTTTTACTTAGAAGTGACACATGACCATTTGCAGGCCAAGGTAAAACTGCTATGAAGACCGCATGATTCACTGGTTTATAGTTTCTGTTTAGGCCAATTCTCTTTTTGAATTTTTATTCATATAGAAGTGACAGTAATATAAAACAATAGACAAAACTTCATGGGTTATTTTAATGGACTAATGTCAAATGAGGTGAGTTGAAGTGAATTTCTCTCACACTAATTAAATATGTGAAATGATTCTGAGTAATTATACAGCAAGATCAAATCTCAAGCAGATTCCAAAAACCTAGATTTGCTAAATATACAAGACATGATGGTATGACTATCACTTAAAGTGGCAATTGGACACAGTCAAATTTCTAATAGCTTGAGATATAAATCCAAGGTCAGCCACCCCAGTAATCATTAAGAGCCAGGAGTTTCCTAAAAACCTGTTCCTTAAGAATATTGAAAAAGTATTATTTGCTCTTGTTAATTTTGAGAAGATTTGTAGAAGATCTATTAATAGTTAAAGTAAATAATTCAAACGTACAGCTTACATAAAGAAGGCTCCATAAGTTTATTAGTGCAAATCAGTGTTGCTGCCCTTAAAAGTTACCTTTCTCTGCAACCAGCTGTTCCCTTAAGAAAGCACAGCAGAAAGGTGAAAGTCCACACCTCTCTCTAGTCACTCCAAACCTGATATGTTCATTTACATGAACAATGAAGCTGAATTAGCATTAATCCATCAGGCTGAAAAGTATATAAGCAGAGATGCAAACTCACCTATCTTGTTGTGCTAGCTTTGCCTCAGGGGTGGTAACATCACTGCAAGGAGCAGACCGACAGCCAGGAGCAGTGGAGTCTCAAACTTCAGCATGTATTATGCAAATGGAACCACATCCATCAGCTTTGGTGATTTTGCAGTGCAGATGGAATGCATAGGTCTGGCTTAACACTGGCATGTTATCAGCCATTCACACTCTTTGGTCAAGCAAGGGACCTTCAAATCTATGGAAGCCTCTTTGCCTGATCTGTATTTCCCACTAGAAATATAGACTGAGGAAGAGTTAAGACATGCACTATGGAAATACAGTTCTGTGGTTATCTCTATGTTAAAGTGTGACTACAGGAAAATAGCCAAAGAGCAGCCACCTCAGAGACATAAACCTCTCATTTAATCCTGTCTTCTGAGAGACACCTATTCTGCCTGCACATTCTTCTTCAGCCCACACTTGAGACTAAGCAAGTGGTTCCATTAGAGGACACGCATACTCTAGCACAGAGGCCTACTGTTAACATTTCTTCCACCATGCAAACACTGTTCACACTTGCAGAGCTGAGACAGATTTGCACTAAACTTTAATAATTGTGGATTCATAGTATAACATGTCAGTGGTAAAAAATCATGGCCAATTTTCTTGCTCTCTGCAGGAAAATAATGTGAAACCCCATGAGTTCTGACTTTTGATTTTTCAAGATTTCCTAATTTTTTTGATTTTTCTTTCTCTTTCCACAAAACAGTCTGCAAAGGAAATAAATGCTGCAATTCCTGTGACCCTTCACATAATCACATGTCATTACTTCCAAGAGTATCTGATTCTCAGCCTTGGTTCTTTCTCCTGTATCAGTGTAAAACTTAGAGAACTTAGCTTTTAACGTAGCAACCAGCACAGCTCTGTAGAGCAGGGAGTTTTCCCCATGGCTAAAAATGCAATGATCTGATGTTTTTCTTCCAATGCCCATGTCCTTCACCTACAACCATGCGACATTTACTTTGAAAAGAGGGAAAAGAAAAAGGGTGCTTCTGCTTCTTGAAACTAAGACATTTCTACAGCTGTAATTTTCCATTCTAATGAGGATCTATAGGGAATAAATTACTAAAGCACTAGACAAGCACCAAATAGTTCTCCCTCCTGACTGATTACAACCTAATGGCAACAAAACCTCATGGTTGAGGCACTAAGGAGTGTTAGATAACACATCTGTTTGTAATAGGAGCATGCTACAGTGCCTGTAACAGAAGGACATCGTATTGATATTTTGTTACAGAAGGGTCCAGGACTAGATTTCTTTAAAAATTGGGACCCAAACAAAGATCTTTGTAGTAAAAATGTCAATTGCAGGGGTAAGCTAAAATCCTGACTCAGTGTTATGCACTCAAACTTGTATGACTGTAAGTATTTAAGTATTGAATCAATTTCTTTTGCTGAGCTTTCATGACTAAAGTTATCTATTTAGCTAAATGCGGAAGTAATTTGGCAGCATGATTTAAACACATGCTAAGCTAATATAGCTTACAGTTTCATTTCCTTTCCTATATAATGGTTTGCTACTTTGATACAAAACAGCAATTGTATTGGATGTAGGCCTCAGTAACTAATTAGTAGGTGGTAGTGGAATTAGTTAATAACGGTTCAGAAATGTTACTATAGCAATTCATAGTTTGTGTCATCTTTAATTTTAGTGCAGGTAGGTTATTCAGTAATGTTTCACAGTAATCATTGTACTTTGGCATATTCAAGACTTGCAAGACTAATACATGTAAGCTAATGTCTAACATATATTTTTCTTGATTGTTCAAGTCTAAGAATCTTTTCAAGTGTTTTATCAGCAAATTCATTTCTTAACTTAAAGTAATAGACACGAAACATATATAAAGATGCACCCATCACTTCTTTATTTATGCAGAAACTACTAATACCAGTGTAGTTGTTGGAGATTTTCATATGCAGCATGCTTTAGATAATTGCTTTAAAATGGATGACCTGATAAATGTACTAAGCCCTTACTACTTAGCAGCTTATTTTCAGTGTGATTCCCAAAGAGAGAGAGAGAGAGGGAGAGAGAGAGAGGGAGGGAAGGAGGGAGGAAGGGAGGGAGGGAGGAAGGGAGGAAATGTAATTTTGTCCTTTTTCAAATTATAATGAATAATTAATACAAAAAACAAAACCCTGTGAGAAAGTAAAGGGATTTTTTCAGATAATTGCCATGCCTTGTCATTGTAGTCTTACCAATAGACCATATTCTGATCACACTTCATAAAGAACAGTGCAAAAGTAAGTATCAAATTTCACTGTTTGATTTCATTGATTTTCATTTAAAAAAAAAAAAATCTGTACTTGTTGGAAATGCACCTGTAACCATTAAAATGTTAGGTAGTTGCAGCTGGAAAGGAGCTACTGTCTTATGCTTTAGGTACTCTATCATGTGTCTCCCAGTCTTGGTTTCCCCAAAGACGCAAAAAAGACCAGGGACCTTAAAAGACAGCACATCAACTTTGGACTTACCTACTGCACTTGTTTGTAGCCATGAGAAAAGAGATCTCTGAACATAACAGTGATCCACAATGGAAAAACAGGGGTTGTGCCTTTTTGCTGCTTTTATACGTTCTGCAGACTACCAAGATGATGTTGTTTTACAAGTTGTTCAAAAGCTTACTTTTTGCTTTTTGAAATACAAGGGAGACCTTGTATTTCAAAGTCTCAGGTTTTGCTCAGCACTAATTGGAGGGGATGGAAGTACTGAACCTTTGTTAGTTTTTTTCCTCACAACTGCTGTTGCTTAGCAGTTGAGACATACTGAATATACTTTTGTTATGCTTGTTGTAAACTTGAAGACAGCATTTGCTGTAGTGTATTATCAATTACTTCTGCTCAGTTCTGTATAGTCTGCTTGAGGAGAAATAATATATAGACAGCTTGTAGTGACAGTCCACATTTTCATGCACTCTTACATGCACAGAAAACAGTAAGACAATAAAAACTCATTTGATAATGTCAGGAAAAGAAGTCTCTAATCTTCAATAGTTTGATTTTTGCAACTACCAGACTAATCTATTGTTAAAATACTACTTCATCCTCAAAAACCCTGTTCTGTGTGTAAGCAGTGATGTCAGTATTGCAAAGGAAGGGCTGAATGACCATTTTAAGAAGCCTATCACCCACTTTCTAGCTGACACTTTTTAACGATTAAAGAAACTCTCACAGCAGAGCCTGTCCAAAATCAAGTTGCAGTTAAGCACATCACCTGAGATGCTTAACTTTGTATAGTTTTGGGGTTTTTAAACTGCCCATGTATTTCACTCTAACACGACATTAAAAAGAGACTTAAGGAGAGAGAGAGAGAGAGAGAGAGAGAGAGAGAGAGATAATATGGGCAATAGAAATCATTCATTAACTGGATACATCAAAACTTCTCCTGAATGTATACAGTGTTGGCAGACTCTGAGAAATTCCTGTGGATGGATCTATGCTGAGCAATCTTTTCAAGGAAGAGGTAGAATCAATGCTATCCTGTGTATATAACAGAATAAAATAAAAGTCTTAACTACATAGAAAGAGGTTTTCCTTCTTTTCTTTCCCTGTATTAAGATGTCCACTTCAATGATGATAAAAACAATGCTATTGGCTTATTCAAAGTTCAGTTAATTTACTAATAGAAAAGGCAGAGTTCTCTTGCTTTGAGAGTATCTGTGCAATCTATGACACCAGAGAAAGCCACAGAGCTCTGACACTTGTATTTGTAGGATTGCTTAATTTGGCTGTAAAGTATGAATGCATCTATGGCAATCTAGTTTTCAGATGAGTTTTGCCAGCACAGCCTCATATGTCCACATTTGTACCAACTTAATTAACAGGAACAAAAAATGAAGATTGCTTTCTTAATGCAAGATACTTTTCTAAAATGATCACTATATGAACTGAAATGTATCCATCCTTAGAGTAACTGCTTGGCTGAGCTGAAACCAACGAACAAGGAAGCCTGAACGTGGAATTCCCCCAGCTGTACACTGAAATCCCCAGGAAACCTTTGTCTTAGCCATGTTCTGAAAACTGTATCAGCCAGGGGGCGTTCAACCAACATCTTTTCCATGGCTGCACTTCAGACATCAACCTGCTCCCAGCAGCCGTGACAGCAGCCTCCCGGTGAGAGCTGTAAGTGCAAAACCCTGATATTCCGGGATTTTAAATTTCTCCCTTACTCTGAATGCAAGGGCCTCAGACTCCACTGTGAAGATGTAGCAACACGAGTAAATAAGAATTAGTGTCTCATACAGAAACATGCCTGCCATTTGCTCATTCTCTAGCTCTACTATAAGCACTCTAATGCAGGGATACCCCAAAGCTCTCCTACTGTGAATCCAACAGGGATATGCATTATACCAATACAATTAAGCCATAATGCAAAGAATAGATTACAGCACTAACAATTTTGCCAGTGCAAGTTCATGTACACAAAACTCCTACTGGCATAAAGCAGAGATCATATCTCAATGTCACCCCAGCTTTCCTACTTCCTACAAGTGACAGCAGCAGCATAACTACAACCTTAAATACTTACCAATGCAACTATTTTGAAATACTACATTTGGGGTATTTATGGGGGCAAAAGCTTCATATCAATTAAAGCTTAGCTTCCCTGGGCACATGTCACATGTGGGTCCAGGACACCAGCAGCTCCACTTGGCTGCTTTAGTTTCCTTGGTGAATGGAAGCCAGAGGAAGTTTCATCAGGTGTCCACCCACCAGGGTCTGCAAGAGAACATTGTCCTGCCTCTTCAATGGAGGCAAGACATGAGCATCAGCACCTTTTAACAGGGACATGGATTTCAAAGCTTTGAACCAACAAATAAGATAAATATAGATCTATAAGCATGAGTTCAATAAGGGTAGCTAGACACTGAAGTAAGGCTAAAATTTGCCTTCAGAAACTGTCACCTCTTCTACACTGATGATTCTCTGGCATGTCATAGGCTTACCTTAGCTGACTGTGTTGGGGCAGGAGGTCTGGTTAAGAAAATGCTATAATATCCCTTCAGTCCATACTGCATGAGATTTCTTTTGCTTTTATCTCTCCCTCTGCAGATGAATAACAGAGGAAAATACACATTGCAGCAGGTGATTCATTTTATTAGTAGATGCTCTGTGCTAAACTCATATATATGAGAATTTCCATAATTTCATGGGTACCACTTTAAGAAACAAAATGAGCTGAACTTTCATTGTGCTGTGGGAAGTAACAGCACATCAGCAGTTATGATATTACATACGGACTTTTGCTTCCTCCTGGGAGTTGCTTTCCTTAGAAGTAAAGCTGATTCCTATTTTCCACTTTGCTAATAGCTCTGTTCCTGCATGGTTTGTACTACAGTGGCAGCTATTACGCACCCTTCCCTCTCCCTCCCACCCCTGCATACCTACACACTTCCTCTTTCCAGAACAAAAGCTTTTTCCAGTTATTTAAGGAATCTCACAAAATTATACTTCCTATCCTTACACAGTGATCTCAATTATTAGTTCCAAAACATACTTTTGAAGGGGAAAGTATAATTGTTACTCAGAAGCTGAGGCTCAAGCCTCTATTAACTTTGTATTTAATGTTAAAATAGTCATGGAAGAAAAACTTTTGGGGAAAATGGGACTCCCTACCCAGTTCTGGTTGCACTACCTGTTTGAAAACAATTTGATTTCAGAGGATTACTAATGCAAGGATTCCAGAATCCAAACTTACTATAAATTCTGGTTACCTTCAGATATTCCTAGCTACTGTTTTACGGAACTACCATTTGGGATTTAGTTCACAGTCTGCAAGCAGTAATGATAGAAACTCAAAGACAGGTCAGGTCACTAAAGCTTAGCTATCAGACCCCTTGAAAATACCCTGTACAACCTTCAGAAAAACAAGCTTCCAACAAACACAAGAAGCAAGTTCCAGTCTCTGATTAAGAATTCTCTAATCTCTTATCCCTGGCTCCCAGGCTAATGAGATGGCTTTGAGAAAGCTGTCTTTAAGTGTCTCCCCTTTAAGCTGTCCAGAATTCTGCAGGCTGTATGGCTCATTACATGTTTCTCATAACACTGATTTGCCTCTGCCATAATCTGTCTCTTTGCTGCCTGAGTGCAGGAATGCCTCACATTAAATTAAAGGGCCAGAAGTACAGGACATTTCAAGAAGGACAAGAAGATGGCAAAGCTCACTGATTCTACAGGGAAATTCCTTTCTTAAGGGAAGTGTTTCATGTACTCAGGAGGTCTGGAAGATGCACTTTCTGGGAGAAGGTGGCTCAGTGCTGATAGAGGTGCTAATATGAACTGTATATGAGACTAATGTTATACTTTTAAAATTAAAGAGATATACAGCCAATCCTTCAGCCTTTCTGTTCCCTCAAAGTCAGTATTTTATTATTTTTAAAGCTTTGTGTTGACACAGTGCCGACCAAAGGCAAACACTACAAAATACAAGCACAGACCCAGCATGTCACTTTGCAAAACAAAAACAGAATGGGAAAGAAGTGCTACAATGCCATGCAAAACATCTCTAGGCCTAAGTAAAAAAGAAAAAAGAAGACAGTTTTAGATGGAATGAACTCTCCTTAACCTAGAAAAAGAAACATAATCAGAGAACTGGAAGAAAAACAGTGCCAGACAGTATTACATCAAAAAAATGCCTTAGCTAAACTGTAGCATTCTATAAATGATTGAATTTAGATTGAATGAAGAACTGCAAGCACCTGAACACTAAAAATTACAGTCTTTTGTTACAATCCATAAGAAAATAGACCAAAACTGGAGGCAGAATTTTTTTTGAAACTATTATATTTTGGAACTATTTTTTGAAACTATTTTGGAACTTTGCTAACAATATTTAGCCACACACAGAGAACAGGAGTGGTGTACTTGAGATGAAGGAGTTGTGGAGCACTGGACTACAAAACAAAGAGGGCCACAAACTGATCTGTGATTAGGACAGGGCAGAGGAATAGCCCTCAATAATCAAGCCTCAGAACAGGATCAGACTAAGACCAGAGCTGCTCTTGTCAGTAACAACTTTATTAAGCAAAGCATTGACATTCCCCCACAACTAAACAGATTAAAAAAAAAGAATTGAAACCAACAAACAGCCCTTTTTATTGATTATGCCTTTCTTTTTGAAGAGTAGATTTTCAAACAGCATAGTGGAGCTTCATTAGTACCACTGTAAGCCTAGTTCAAACCTGCAGTGAATTCAAAAAAAGAACTTTTCATTTACATTGCAGTTGGTCTCACTAGGCCAAGTTGACAGAGTGCACATCCCTGTAAACGTAGTCAACTTGAAAACAATGGCCCTGTTCATACAATTTTGTACAAGTAATGCTCATAGGAAGGAAGGTGTTCAGGATACAATGTTATTGATAACTTCTGTGGCACAAAATCACCTCAGCAAAAAAAGAATCAGGCTGCATATGCTAAAGGTTAAAAAAAGAGGAAAATATACTTGGCTATATAACAGGCAAAACCAGAGTGTCTTTGGATATTTCCTTATCATGCAATCCGCATAATACGGAAAAATTCACTCAACAGTTTCAATCATCCATCCAGCATGAAAATAAGTGTTTCATAATAATTTGTGATGCTTCTGAAACAATAAAGAAAACATGCAGATTACACCAATACAATAAAGACTTGATTTTGCAACTGTTTTGCCTCCTTCACTGCAGCAATAAGTAAGCAAATAGAGACTGAATTGAACACAATTTATACTGCAAAATAATCACTTGTGTTACTACTTCAGGTACTTAAATAATTTTGGGAAATCATTATCATTAGGGGACCCTCTTTAAGGTCTATATCACAATGATCTTGATACTAAATTCATCATGTTTGTGCTCCACTTCCAGATTTTCAAGACAGAATTGCTTTGCTCTCAAAAGACAGCAGAATACTTTTTTACAAAATGTGTTCAATAAATTCTTAGGTGTGTCAGCATTCCGTTTTTCAGAATTAATATCTTGAAATAATCTTTTCTAAGTATTTCTACATAAGAATACCTACACATATTAGAATTTACAAGTCTTTTTTTAACATCAGTACAGTCAATGGAAGTAAAATACAGGCTTAAATGTGTTTTGCTATTTTTCATCCTGAATCAGAATATTCCACTGCATTTTAGACCAAGACAGAACAACACTGAAGACATATATAAGGCAGCTTTCAGAGTACACAATCAAGATATGCTATACAAATCATGGCAATATGCTAATAAAATCAGTTATTTCTTTTCTCATGCTGTTGTAAGAAAAGACTCCAACGAATGTTGTTTATGGGGGTGATCAGAAGAAAAAGACACCTTTTATTCAGCTACATGAAACCTAAATTTAAGAGAATGTTTCTCTTTCCTGGTTTCTTCTCAGAGCAATGGACTTTCCCACACCACTGTGGATGAGAATCCACATTTAAAATTTGATTCATTAATGGTGCTAGAAGCAGCATGAATTCATCCTCCAGCCCCTGTGAGCTGTGTCAGAAGGGGTCACAGAGTCCTGGTGCTGGCCAGCAGCCAGTAACAGCATGGCGAGCAGCCAGCCATTCTGCTATAAACTGGAGGGGGTTCCTGAGGGAATTTTACAGTTTTTCTGTAACTCCACCTTTATTGCAGCTCATGATCTCCTGCAGAGTTTGCATGTACAGCTTATGGATACTAAAGGCTCTGCTTTTCTTTCACTGAATGCTTTTATAAAGAAACCAAATCAGTAGTAAGAATTTTATACAGCTTCAGGAAACTTAGGTGTATGAACTTCTTTTGGCTGCATCATATCCACATCTAAGACTCTGTGGAATTGATAATTTAAGATAATTCATGCTTTCCTTGCAAGCTGAGAAAAACAAATATAGGAATTAGTAATACTATGTTGTCTAAATTCTCTGTTTAGGAGGAAAATAATCTTAATTGTTACAGTTTCCTGTACTTTAACATTCTTACCAATGAATTACTGGATTTGGTCCTGAAACATTCTGCAGCAAGATTTGGAAAATTTGTACATACCTTATGAAATGAAACCAAGTTACACGTGGCTTCTGAGAAAATAAAATAATTAAAGCTTGTATACAAGAAAAAGAGGCAGTATGGGTTATGGAGAAAAAAAATGCACCTCGGCATAGTACAACAGTAGGCATTATCACCAATACATCATTTTCTCATACATATTTAGAGAGGTCCATATGTAAAAAGCACCTGCCCACAAATGCACAACACAAAAATCCACAGTTCTTTGGGAAATGGACTTCATATAATCTGATAGAAAAACTTTACTGTGGCATGCTTGAAAATAGATTGAAAATTATTGCCCCACTTCGAACATTTCCTGAAATGCACTGTAATATCAGTACAAAGCTGACTGCATCAATCAGGTATCTTCAGATGCTTCATTTGATTTTTCAGAGAGATGAGAAGGCAACAAAGTGACTAGACCAAGCAGTTCCAGGTATTTATAGCACATTAATCAATCTGAAATGAACTCCTTTTGTCTGCTGCTGCAATGGTTTAGAAGATATTTCCTAAACAAATAGATAATACTTTCTTTTCTGCTACAACTGATCAAACTCTGAGACTTACCTAAAAAATTTTTTTAAAACCCACCACACAATACTAGTGCTTGTTTTTTGTTGGTTTTTTTTTTTTTTTTTTTTTTTTTTTTATTATTTAAGAGCATGCTTACAATCGTGAAATCATGGTTACAGAAGTTCAAATAAAGCTTATTTTTAAAATTCTATCTGACCTTGGATTTGACAAAATTGTATACGGGTCAAGATTATGAAAGGGCTTTCATTACATGAAGTTATCTAAGTATTGTTCAGACTGGTTTTCAGGATGAAATACTAGCTGAAGTTTGTATTTACTTCATGTGCAATCACTTTAACCTTGCTATTTGCACAGCAGATGTCTTCTTCACAAGACTACAGAAGCTGTTGACTATAAATCTTGATAAGCTGTTCATTCCTTCCTTGTCAGAGCACTCTAAAAAGTTGCATAAATGAAAACAATTACTGAACTGAGGCAAATACTAAATGCTGATCCTAGAGTTCTTATGGGGTCTTCGATACGGCAGCTTCTGACCAAGTCAAACCAGCAGAATTAGAACCCTTGTAGGAAAGTCATTATACAGCATTTGATTCACTTGTGAAATTTAACTCATATGAATGCCAAGACTGCAGTTACAATCTTTCTAATTAGCACTATTCCTAAAATCTCAATAGATAAAAAGATTAAATAAACATAGTAATTCAGCTACTTCCTTTATCCTTGCATCTTACCCACTCAGTCATCAGTGACACAATGTGTGGCTATAGCAGGAATGGAAAAGCTTGTATTCCCCATCCTAGTGGGGAAAAGAGTGGCCAAGACTGCCAACAGTTGAAATTAACAAAAGCCTCCACTGAGTGCTTTCCACTATCACTGGAAATAGTTTTGGAAAGCAGGTTTCATCCATTTTTCTACTTTACTGATTAAGGAAGTTTGTTCCACTTACAAAAACAACATCAAAACAACATAACAAAGACTGAGAGCCCCAACTTCCAGTTAAGAACAGAAAGGTATGAAAAATACACAGCAGATGATATTTTGGCCATGTACGTCTTCACAATAATGGTTTAAAAAAAAAACAAAACTAGGTAAGGTGAATTGCCCTGTAGAGAAGGGAAGATTGTTCCTTCATTGGAGAGCTATTAACATGCTCTAGGCAAAGTTTCTAATTCATCCCAAAAAAGTCTGGCATTTTTGAATTAAATTAGTGGCCTTCAGGGAACTCTCTATAAGGACAAAAGTCTTATCTTTTTAATCTTTCTCCATAAGGTGAAACAAAAAACCACCACTCCTGTTATTTCAATTGTCTTCTACAAATGAACTTTCTCGAAATACAAACCTGATTCTGCTTTTACTTACGTGATGCTAATGAACTGCTTCTGAACTTTCTCAAGTAGATAAACAGGTTATTTCCTACTGACTTTCTGTGGGATAACAAGTCACTGATACTAAGCTGTAAAAGATGTACTATGACTGAAGACTTTTTTTTATATAGGATTCCAGGCTTTGGTTTACACTATTCTACAGCCTTTAGGCATCTGGGAATCTCAGTATAAACAGAAAAGTTATCTGCAACCCTACTTTCAAAGATGATTTATTGGATAAAATAACAAGTAATTGGCAGATGACACAAGAATGCCATTAAGATAGTCCCATCTTTAAAGCACATGAGGAACAGGCCTCAAAAAACAACATTAGCATTACTATACATAAATTAGTTAGATAATCTATGTACACTCAGTCCAATAAACTGGATTTACTCAATTCAAACGGGATTCTGCAGTAGCAAGACTACAGTCACTATCTGCATGCTGCAGTGCTGTCTCCTTTGCCTGTATGCCGTTGTTAAATCTTTCTGAAAAGCACAGATTCCCTACTGCACTTTCTGAATTAAATGAAACAGAAATTACAAAGGTATACAGCCCTTTAATACTTAATTAGCTATCCAATCAAGAAGTGAAACCGAGCAAGATGATATGACTGATTCTACTGATGATATGACTGATCCATTTAGGTTATTTGTCACATTATTCTTCTCCAAGTGACCACAGAGACTTAACACAAGTAATGAGGAGAGCTATTCTTTGGTTGCTTAGAATCGAAGTTTAACAGATCTGCTGGTGATTTTCCTAGCTCCCCCTGTCAGCCCTGCCAAATTTACTTTCAGCAAACTAATACCCAGTTATTTTTGCCAAGTCTTCAAGCTTTTACTAAGTTAGAAAAGTATGATATATCTGTTTTCAGAGGCTGAGAATCCACAATTTTCCATATCCTCACGAGTGGCAGACCCTGCTATTTGAGCACCACAACCCAAGTGTTCTTTCGTAACTGCCACACACGGTAAAGCAATTGTTTTAGGTCCTTTCAAAGTCACCTCTTGTGTGGAAGAAAAGAAAACAGTCATACCATCAGATATGCAACCTTGTGACGATGGCAAGTTACACAGTTACAAGGTGGGTGAGCTGTAGAATTAGGTCTGTAACTGGAAAGCATATCTAATAGCCCTAGAAGCAGCAAACAATAAATGTGATAGTGCACAGGAAATTAATGATGCAGACCTATTTGCAGGAGAACATGCGGAGAAATATGATATGTGACTGTCTTACAGCAAATAAACATGACATAACATTATGTTTAAAGGAGGCAAATTCCAAACTAAGTTAAACATAAATCTATCCATCCTTAGGAAAACATCCTATCAGCCTTAGGAAACAATCTCATCGCTAGAAAGCCACAGGTGTTGTTTCTGTTTCTCAGTAAGCCAGGTGCAATTCCTATAGCCTTGTGGAACACTGCATCCTTGTAGTTTTGTAATGTAACACAGGTCTGTTACCTGTTACCAGATACAAAATCATATGATCCAGATGCATCAGCCTTCCAGACCCTTAACTTGCTCAAATACAGTAACTACCAACTTTTAACTTTGGTTTGCACAAGACATTCTGATATATAGAGCAGCTGCATCTGCACATATATCTCAGCTCAATTCCCACAAGGACTTTCTTGGGGCCTTTAATCAGAGGTTGAATCCCTTGTCTTACTTGTTGTGGGCACAATATATAAACTTTTTCAAGAAGAGTGTTTCCCCAAGTGTTATTAAATAGGATCTATGTGCTTCAGAAGGACATCCTGTCTCTGCTGGAGTTTTCTACAATGTCCAGTTCCACACTCCAACACACAAATCTAATGCTAAACCCAGAAAGCAGACTGAAAAATGCTACTTCTAGGGAATGTTTGCCTCCATTGCAGTCCCTTATTCTTTTCTGTTCCAAATCACCTTGGATATCGTAACCTACCTTTTCCTCATAGGAGAGGAGGGAAAACTTAAACCCCACAATTCTACTTTAGAAGAAAAACAGGACAAAATTCAGTTTAGAAAAACAGAAAAATAAAAGGAAAGGAAAGGAAAGGAAAGAAAAGCAATTGAAAAGATAGGAGAGAAATAAGAGTGCTTGAAAACCTAAAATTTTCCCTGCTATGCCTGGTTCATATCGCCAGCTGCCAGTCTGTCAAGTCTGACAATAACTGCTGTGATTGGAATCTGCGAAAGAAAATAGGATGCTATGAGCAGCCATGTTTAATTAAACAGTGGGAAGTTCACATTAGCAATAAACATAGGAAGTGTCAGAAGTCTTGGCAAAAGGCAAGTACAGTGCCACTTTTCTCCTCTGTACTTAAGCAGTCCTTTTTACTGGTTGTCTTTACAACGGAGCAGAGACATTCAGGACTTCTACCTAAGGATTCTTAGATATGCCAATGAAATACCATGTGATTCCACATGCTCAGAATAAGAATGCCTAATTCTGATTCAGATGTTCTGCTTCTAAAACTTTGATTCACAATTTCATGGAAACATGAATGGGGACACAGAGAGCTTGATGGACTGAAAAAATGCCTCTCAACATGAACTTCTGCTTTGGTAGCAGTAAATCTAGAAAGGAGCACCAAAATAGTCCATTATCTGTCCTGCAGTCATGGAAGGGTTGTGATTAAAATCATTTCAGATTAGCTACAATATTGGGACTGAAATTATTCCTGAAGACCACACGGTATCAGAGGTTAAAAGCCCACACCAAAACAAACCTGAGTAGAACAACTGAGTACAATGCTTTTTTGTCTGTCAGCATGGAAATATGTAAAGACAAGAAGTCACATGCTGGTTGTCTTTTTCACAGTACATATCACTAAAGCAGACACTGTTTTTGATTAGAGGTGGATGTGAAAATCAGTTATTTTCAATTAGCTCAGAGAAGGCCAACCACAGAAGTTAGAATATGATACTCAATAAGAAAGATATGAAAAAAAGTTTAGGATGGGGTTAAACTTGACTGAACAATATCATCAATGGTAAGAATGCACTGAAAACAAAGAAACAAAAAATGAAAAAAAAAGTGGCATTTATTTCTTTCAGGGAGATAAGATCTATATGATGAAAAAGGCTTGAATAATCAGTAAGATTAGATTTTATTACAATCCCAAATGAAAGAGGTTAGCCATGCTTGGAGATCTAGAATGACTTTTTGATGAAAGAGAATAATAGTTATTTGCCCAATTAAGTCACACAATCCAGCACAAGCAACCTGATACAGTAACAAATGTAAAATGCAAAATGCCACAGGACTGATTGACAGAATCAAAACTTCATGGCATTGGTCTAATTAAGAAGGTGTACAAGACCAAAATGTTGAGATATTTGGGAGAAAAGCAAGCTTTTCAAGTCCAGGGTAATGCTAAAAAACTCCAAGCATTCTGCAAGTCCTACACTGTCCTATGGAAGTTGTTCAGAGAAAAGGCTCAAATCAGATGGATCAGCAGACAGTACCCTCAGTAACCTGCAAAAGGATAAACACACTCACCATTTTTGTATTCACCCGTAACATTTTTTAAAATACATAGTCTGCTAGAAATCAAGAAAGCATTACAGAAGCAAAGATGAAGCCTACAGAAAAAGTGGTCAATGCCAAATATTTATTTATGCTGCATATGGATAACAGGCAGGTTCTGATGAGCGCATCTTGAAAAAAAACAGAGGCGTATACATTAAATATTGTCTCCCTAAGTGCACATGCTGGGACTGCTGCTGTTTGGCTCAGGCTTGAAACAATTACATTTCATTAGAAAAATAAGGCATTTTCGATGGGATGAGAAGTAAAATGATACAGATGTTTTTCAATATCAAAATCACTACAAAGACACAACAAAGCAATCCCAGAGAGGAACAGAACTGAACCAGAACAAAGCATCATAAGGCATACTCTTACAATATATCTGCCTCAGGAAACAAGAAAGATCTCATATACATATTTTAATTAATTCAAAGGAAATTTCTACTGTTCTAAGAAAAAGCACCATTCCATTTCACAGCAATTAATTATTTCTTCATGCACTATTATCAGGATGTGCTACCTTGTATTTCAAACTTTGCAAGCTCAGCCAAAAGTTCAACAGCTGAGGTTAAAATGCACTCTGCAAGGAAACTTTATTTAGTATGTAGGGAAGTTACACAATTGTAATATTTAATGGCCTGGGAAAGGAAGACAGGAATAGCAATCTGCAATTTTAAGTGACCAAACTAACTGGAGGCAGGAAGTCTGGAAAAGTGCACTACAAGATCTATGTTCCATTATTCAAGTGAATAATAAAAACAACAACAGTCAATGCAACTCTTCTAGTCTTAAAGAGCAGTTTCTTAATACTAAAGCAGTATTTGGACATGGAATGAGGGGAGAATCAATCTATCAGGAAATTAAAGGTAGCAGATTAATCAAAACTGAAAAATGAATGACAAAAATAAAGGACAGGGGGGTCAGTAAGTCCAGTGCACCTGTTACATTTACAAGAACAGCCGACTTTCCTTTTTCAAAATCTAATACTTATAATTTGGGTTTAGACTATTTCAGTAAGCCCTTTTTCTTGCTTTTCATTTTGAAATATTTTTAGTGTTCTGCAGGACTTCAGCTGCTGTTTGCACAATTTTGGGCTCTATTCAGAAACAGAAAAACAATACCAAACAATCACCCTGAAAGTGATTCATTGTTCTGTGATTTTGCATTCTTAAGCACCTCAGTTTCCTTTAAAGCCAGCTGCACAAGGGATCACAGCAGTGGGCAGCAAGAAATATGCAGGTCTCCTCAAGAGCTCCCTCTTTTTTGGTTGGTTTTTTTTTGGTTTTTGTTTTGGTTTTGGTTTTTTTTTTGTGTGTCTTTTCAAGGTGTTCAAAGGAAGAAAGCATCAGAGATGTCTGGATTAAATCTCTTCTTGAACATTTTCCTTTTGAATGTTCTCCCTATTTTCATACTACTGGGAAACACAGGTGTTTCCACCTTGATTGGCATAAGAATTCCAATTGCTTACAAAGTATATTGACATTAACGAATCATTCAATTAGTTCATTATTATTATTATGAAAAGTACAGCATCAGTGCCAGTTAAGGCATTTGGATGAAACAATCTGCAACTGAAATTTATCTCATGTTAAGACGCAAGATGCATCTCAGTATGCTGGACTCAGTACATGATTCACTGTGTATTTTAACTCCTTGACAAAGAATCAGAGACTTCATCCTTATTGTACTATTTATGCAATTCAGCTTCTCCATTTTCCCTCCCAGGTCCAAGAAGAGCTCGAACCAAAGGTAGTAAGGCACTAAAACCAATATCTCAAAAGCAGTTGAAACACCCAGATACATAAGGCTTGCTTCCATTGAAGTAAACAGTAAAAATCCCCAGAAGAGACTGGAAGGAAAATCAAAGTTTGTACCTCGTCACATGTACAGTTCCCCTGGCAGAGCACTTCCTATGTAAAAGAAGAATTCAATCTTAAATTCTTAAGAGGCATATTCATTACGAAGGGATAAGAATCACGAAAGAAAAATATCAGTTTTAGCAGATAGCCACTAGATGGAGCAATTTAATATTAAGATTCCATTTATAAAGCTTCTTTCACCTTTCCCATTGCTGATTTATTTTTCCTTTTTACACTAAGGCCCTTACATATTATGCAAGTAAAAGAAAAGCTGCATATGAATAAACACCAATGTTTCTATATTTGCCTGTATTGAAGCAAAGACTGAAAACAGTGTAAGGTAAACTGCAATTCTGAATCACTTCTGTTAAACAGTTAATTTAATTAATCCACCAATCTACACCCCCTAATCTTCAGAAACATTAAGCATTAAGAAATATTAAGCACTTTATCAGAATACTATGCTCTCTATTCACCAGACACCAGAACTTTTTGCCAGAAGAAATTACTCTATCCTACTCAGAACCTTAGCCTAACTACTATATATTTAGAATTCTTCTTTATTTTAGTATCAAACTGAGAATTAAGAATATTTTGTACTGGCACAAAAGGAAAAGAGGCTGGACCTCAACCTCATTAGCTTGAGTCCCAATTTACATCAGTTGTATCTAAGATGGCTGTAGAACTACAGTGCCTTCTGTCAGTGGAAGACCAATATGTCTACTTATATTCCTAATGTTAATTTCACGCAACAATTTACAGTTGTTACTATCCAAAATACTCCCTGATAACATCTATCTGTACCTTGTGAAGGTGATATGTACTTTTAAAAACAAAATAATGGTGTTGTTGCTGAATGCAGCTCTGAGGCACCAAGAAAGTAAATCCTCAATGATTACATGGGTCTTACAGTCTTTAAATACTGGATTTGCTGGGAAAAGGGGGAGCAATAAACAGAGTTAAGGACAGCCTGGGAACAGCAATCTCCAACTGGCCTCTGCTTCAACTTTGTCTTTTAAAAGACTTCTGTACTGTTATACTGTACTTATGAAATATTCATATTTCTGATTGATAAGTATGATAATCTAAGCATCATGAAAATAAGTTGTACTGTCTGCTGCATCTAAAGTCTGCAAACATCCTAATACAATACACATTTTAATATCCTTCCAATTATTGCACTTCTCTAATGTTAAATCAACTTCTACCTGCATAGCAGTTGCAAATAGCAACTGGATTTACTGTTGTGTTTCTGCCTATGGTGGAAATCCATGCTTTTAATGTCTAGATTTGGTACTTTCTTCTAACAACTGTTACTATTATCTATCATGATTAGTGATAAACAAAACCCAAACGGTAGGCTGTTTATGCAACTATTAAGGTAATTGTGCATTTCTCTCTTACAGAATTCAGCCATGGTTCTAAAGATTCTGAAGACATATTGATATATCCCCATCATGTCCATCATTATCATGACCACATTTAGCACAGGTTCAACTAATCTAAACTCTCTTATCTCAATCAAATAGCCATTAAGGACATTGCAGTTCAATGGCTTATTAGATGAACCTCAGAATGAAGAGCAAGCATATAGGACAGGAGGAGGGTAAACCTTATCATTTTGTTTTGAGATTATTACACTTCCTTTTCATGCCTTGCTCCATCACTGCACTATTTCCGGGTGGAAGAGGGGTGTATGCAGGCAAAGGAAGAAGCAAAGAACAAGCCAAGAAGGAGCGCATGCTGCATTAGCTGGAGACATTTCTAGCACTTGTGTAAAAGCTGCATCCATTAAAGCTAACGTGTTAACACTACAGCAAGCAAAGACATAAAAGAACGTAAAGAATATCCACATTACCACATTTCAAACATCAAACTGGTATACTTCAGACGTCTCCTCCATTAACTCCACCTCAGCAATTGCCTCTGGCTGACTGCTCCTTGACAGGGTAGCTACACAAAATAGATCAAGGCTCCAAAACATTTTCCCCCACGTTTTTCAGTGGCTTCCAGCCTAATTTTTCTTATAAAGAACAAACAAGTTGGCTAACTGCAAACTACCTGCTAGACAGCAAATCAGCTTGAAAGTGTTTTATATTTCATTATGTGATGATAACAAACAATTCAAACCCAAGGCCAGACTGACAGTGTGGGATTTCAGTGAATCCATTTCAAGCAACTTAACCCAAACTGATTCAGCTTAGTCCTTGAAATCTCCAATGTTCTCTCTAGAACATAAAAACCATGACATTATGTCCTTACAAGACAACGCTTTACACTTTAAAAAATCACTGGCATCTATGTATCTAAGCAAATTAAGAGAAGCACAAGAATTTAATTAATCTCTCAGATGCCTAATCACTGCACTTTCCAGTCAGATGTCACTCCACAAGTAACATTGCAACTAGGCTTCAGTACAGAAATCTCACCTAAGAAATCTCACTTAAGCCTAAGTTGTGGTTTTCTGGTTTTTTTGTTTTTCACAAACCTGAGAACACCAGTACATTAATTCACACAGGAGAAAAAGACTTTGAAGAACCTGGTTACAGCTAGTTAAAAAGGTATATCCCAAATGTGATAAGTGTGATTAACGTCCCTGCTGGTTTGTCTTATGACTATCCCTCTCCAGGGATGGCGGAGAAAGAAAAAAGAAAAAAAAAGAAAAAAAAAGAAAAAAAAAGAAAAAAAAAGAAAAA